>VMDO01017205.1:12941-45621 GCA_007922755.1 Pedetes capensis | reverse complement strand
TAGCCTATGGAGAGTTTCTCTACATGATCCTAGAGATGGAACACTAACAAAGAGAAAGACAGAGAAATAAAAGTGTAACATAATTCTAGAAAGAAGAGAGTAGTCTATGCTATCATAAAATGGAATTTTATTTCCAGGATGATAGCCCAAAACAACAACAACAATCAAAAAAACCTCTTAATGATGCTTTAGAGAACAACTAGACATGGTGAAAGATGAAGGAAACAGATTTCTCCAAAAGAGAAGGGGAAATAAAAGGTGTTAAATTATTTGGTCAGTTTGTTTGTATTGAAAAAATTGAATAAAGCAGCATTTTGTAAAGATGTTAGAGGGTTTCAGAATTCTTAGCAGAAAAAAAAGAAAAAGGAATAAAGGAAAAACAAAGAAAGAAAAGAGAAAAGAAAGAAAAACAGGAATGAAGTGGGAGAGAATAGAAGAAAGGAAGATGATAAAGGAAGACCAGAGTTAAAAAGATAAATAAAAGATAAATAAATAAAATTAAGAGCTTATTATTATGAGAAAAATCAAAAATCCTACAACAAAGGGAAAATAATCCTATCACATCACCAGGCCAAATTAAGCTATTTGTTATTGTATTAACTAAAAACACCATATATATATATATATATATATATATATATATACATATATATATATACACACATACATATATATATACTATAATTGGATTATAGCTATATATGTTATAGCGATAAAGAATTTGGGAGTTTTAAGAAGATTTAACTTTACATCTACAGCAACAAGAAGTCAATCAAAAAGCTTTAAGTTGAGGAATCATGAGAGAGCTGTATGGGTGTGTTATTAAAACCACAGAAGTACAATTAAAATTAAAGAAATTAAAAGTGGTTATCTTCCTGCATTTGTATTAAAGGATTTATTTCTTTAATTATTACCATTTAAACTTATTTAAATTTTACACAAGTGCATATATTTGGTGAAAGTAAAATTATTTATTAAAAAAATATTAAGTCTACTCTGAGTTTAACCTAAACTGTCAAAGGGGTTTATGGCCACGCTTACATCAGACAACACACTTGTGGCACCTTTCTGTAAATCCACCTTAGTGACACCTCCCTAAACTCACCTTGTAAAGCCAAGTGTGTGTGTGTGTGTGTGTGTGTGTGTGTGTGTGTGTGTGTGTGTGTATACATACACATTGTAAAGACATCTAAGGGCTTTTCTCTCTTAAGAGCATTGTCTTTATACCTTGAGTGTGTACTATTAAACTCAGTAGCTTAGCTTCAAAAAAACCTTAAGTTTAATCTATTCCTCTTTCCTTTGCTTAGAATTATAACAAGTCAATCAAATAGCTATATGTTCTCTTTTTTCTTAAAATATTTCCACAAAAGTAGATTAAACTACAAAGATAACTTTATTAATTTTTTTTCAATACTTAGGGGCTGAACCCCAAACCTTCCACATGTTTTGTAAATGCTCTACCACTGAACAGAACCTCCAGCCCCTTTTTCATTTTGTATCTTGACACAAGGTCTCACAAAATTATGCAGGCTGCCTTGGGTCTCAAACTTGTGATCCTCCTGCCTTGGCCTCCCAAGTCCCTGGGATGACAGGCATGTGCCATCATGCCCAGCTTAACTTTATTAAGTTAATAAATTAATGCACAAGTGTAAGACGATTAGTAAAACATTCTGCTCTTCACAGTGTATTGAAATTGATATAATGTTCACAAATAAAACATACACTAAGTTCAATAGTGGACTGGGATTTGGCTCAGTTGGTAGAGTGCTGCACTGCAGCCTCTGAGCTCCCGAGTTCAATTCCCAGCACTGCAAAAGTGGGAGAAGGGCCTGGCAATCCACTCCCAAGGCAATCCCGAAACAGTCAGCCATTGAAAACCCTATGAGGGTCGCTATGAGTCAGATACTGACTTGATGGCACCTAACAACAATAACAACAAATTCAATAGTAAATATAGTTTCTTAGCAGACTCTATAGGTCAGGTTGATGGAGAAAAGTTTCTTCCAAAAAGGGAATATGTACTCATAAAATTCATGTCCAAAATATTGAATTGTCTCCAAGTGAAGCACTGGTTGAGTATTGTTTTTTATTTCCATCTTTACATCAACATAAGCAATCTAAAGAAAACCACTGTAGAGAAGAAATGCTTTTATATAAATTCAGAGTTGGCACTCATTCAGAAACTTCCCATAGGTGATATTTGTGGTGATTTTATCTACTTGTTATAAATAAGGACTTATTTATCTCCTCTAACTTTAAAAAAAAATCTCATGCAAAATAATATTTTTCAGAGTATAATGGCCCTTTAAAAATAAAATTTCCACCAAATACACAGAGAACAGAGAACAAAGGGAGTTTACACAACAGGATGAGATTCTCCATTATTATTTCTGGAAAGCATCCTAGTCTGATGTTTTTCCTTCTGCCATTCTTAGAGAAAGTATGTTATCCACAACAGGTCAATCTAAGTTCTATTTATTTCCTCAGGAATAAGGGTCAGGCAACATGCAGTATCCTTGGGAAAGTGGCCCGATCTGACCATAAAGGCCATCTAAGTAAGACGTCAGGAAGCACAACTGTTTCCATTGACACCAACATAATGAAAAGAAAATGCTCTAGAAATATGTGCTTTCTGAATCATAGTTTGTTTTTAAAATATCACACATGCTGTTTTGACCACCCAAGAGAAATAAAGTCACTGTATCCATCTACAAGCATCTTGGTCCTACTGATGTTTATAATACCAAAATTAGGAGCATGGGTGGGACAAATTCTGTTCTGTGAACAGGATCAGTCAATATTTGATAAGGAGATGTTAGAAAAACAGCTTTAAAATGCCCCCTTTGTTCCAGACTGGCTATGAGAATTCGCGGTATACTTCAAAAGAGTAAATTCAGGTCACCTCCGTTGGATATAGCTATGTGGGTGTGTGAATTAACAACATGTAATAGAGAACCTCACAGAATCCTGTTTCAATCTGGCCTCTTCTCCCATTTATCTACAGGTTATCCTTATTGATAGTCAAAGGAAAATGTTCAGAACACTTTCAGGTTTGATGGTTCTCAGAAAAGCAGACTATATTGGTCAAATACCCTATTCCCCTGTGAAATGACCAATAAAAAAAGGGACTCAAATCATAATATAGTTCAGAGGAAAAGAAGAATTTCTGAAAATGTTTTTGTTCACCATGAAATACACAAGAAATGAAACTTCTCAGAAAGAGATGAAGAATGTAGAAGTGAACTGTATACCCCTCGGTTTAGCCTCTCAGGAAGCTAAAGCTTTTCACAGTATTAGGACATCACACTGTAGAATGCTGGGATGCTATTTCATTATGGGCAAAGTGATCATCAGTCCCACAGCTGAGATCTATGGATTCCCTAGAGTGCGGAGATCCTCAACGGAAAGGGAGGGATGCTTCTCTGCACAAATTCAAATCTCTAATCTTACAAGTGGTAAAAGTGCCACAAAATTAAAACATGGTAGTCTGTACTAGACAAAAAAAAAAAAAAAAAAAAAGATGAAAAGTGAGAAACAGAGTAGAAAACAAGATTTTGTCATATGAACAAAGTTTTTTTTTTTTTAGTCATTCTGGTGTTTCATTCAAATATTTCTTGTCTAAGCCACTTCTACAGCTTCAATTTTCTGCCCAAACTGTTGTCATCTACTTTCCAACTAACTAAATCCTGCCCCTCTTTGAAGGTCCTTTTCAAATTGCACCTCTGCACTGACAATTCTTCTGACCACAAATGTCCTGAAAGTATTTATTTATGGAACTCATCTTTCTCCCCCTCTTGATAGTTATACTATGCTATGTTGTTTTGTGTTTGTGTACCAATGTTTGCTTAAAATGATGCCTCATCGTCTCTGTTACAGTGCAAATCCCACAAGACCAAGAACCTTGTTGTTAGGTGCTGTCGAGTCGGTATCCGACTCATAGTGACCCTCATAGGGTTTTCAATGGCTGACTGTTTCGGGATTGCCTTGGGAGTGGATTGCCAGGCCCTTCTCCCATTTTTGCGGTGCTGGGAATTGAACTCGGGACCTCAGAGGCTGCAGTGCAGCGCTCTACCAACTGAGCCAAATCCCAGCCCAGACCAAGAACCAGATTTCCTTTTTGCTCTTAATTTCCTATACTTCTCACCTTACCTTTTTTTATTTATTTATTTATTTATTATTATTTTTTTTTTTGTGGCACTGAAAGTTGGACCCAGGACCTCCTGCTTGCATGCTTTGCAAGTGCCGTACCACTGAGCTGCATCCCCAGCCCATTTTTTTACTTTTTGAGACAGGGTCTTGTTAAATTACACAGACTGCCTCTGGTCTCAAACTTGTGATCTTCCTGCCTCCTGAGCCACTGGGATTACAGGCTATGCCACCATGCCAGGCCTCACCTTACTCTTACAAGATTAATACCTAATGGTTGACAAAAGAGCCAGCACAGAACTTTTCACGTAGCATAAGTAATATTAAAATGCTCTTTCTTGTCTCATAATGCATTTTAAACAAAGATTTAAGCAGACTTTCTAAAGAAATACTATCCAATCACTGATAGCATTTTTTGGCTGTTTATGAGTTTGGCTTAGAATAAAAAGATAAACAGTGAACTGGCAATATTTAAGGAGCACCTTCTGAATTGCTTGTCAATAATTCCACAAGTTATCTCAATATTTATAGGGTAACTAAACAGTCACTTCATAATTTGCTCTTTTTTTGTGTGTGTGGTACTGTGGGTTGAACCCAGGGCCTCCTGCTTACATGCTTTGCAAGTGCTGAACCACTGAGCTGCAACACCTGCCCATTTTTTTTACTTTTTGAGGCAAGGTCTCACTAAGTTACGTAGACTGCCTTTGGTCTCAAACTTGTGATCCTCCTGGCTGTGCCTCCCAAGTGGCTGGGATTACAGGCATGTGCCACCACGCCCAGCAGTTTGCTCTTTTTATATAAGAGGGAGCTTAGTCTGGAAATTGTCTTCAGACATATTATTTAATTTTAATTCTTTAAAACTGGACTGCTTTTTAAGTGATAGCAAACTTAAAGTAAGTTTGCAAACATTCACATTCTTAAGGATGTCTAAAGTCCATGTACATTTTGTAAAGAATTTTTTCCCCAATGAAGATTTACATAGAGAAAGTGAACATTATCATTTAGAAGAAAATGAAGATGTATGTAATAAGAAATTTTATCCAACCATGCAGAGAATAAAACACATTAAATAAAAAATAAAATTAGAAAACATAAGAAACTCAATATAACATATTCTTGACCAATTTGAAAATATAGCAAGATTTTAGAAACAACCTTCATTGGTTATTTGAATATTTTCTTTTCTTTTTGCTTATAAGGAAAAATATGCCATTTCCAACTATGAATATACACATCATTTTACATGAATAAAGAATGGAAAAAACATTGTAAAAGAAAACATTGCATCTGAGTTACACAAGGACTTCAGTGCAGAAGCAAAATATGATGGCTGCCTAAAAATTACAAATCTTCATGATAGAGTCCTTGCTGTCAGGAAGATAGGAAAATTAAATAGACACACATGAAAAGAAAGATACCTCAACCTAAAAAACAGGCTTTGGTGCAAAAGAAAGATTAGAATATATGCTGTGTTACTTTCTATCAGAGTCACTTTGGGAAAGTTGTTTAAATTAAATAAGCTGTGATTTCTTCATCATGATCACTCCTCATTCTCTAGTTGTTATGTGAATTAAATAAGATGTATAATTCAGAGCCCCTAGCAAAATACATGGAAACTATGGATACTCAGCATGTGTTTACTCCATTTCTGCTGTACAAATAAATTCAATATTGCTGATGTATAATCTTATTTGAAAGAAAAATACAAGTCCAGGAAAAGTTAGACAAGAGAGAGTTTGCAAGAACTTTTAGGGGAAGAAAAAATTGGAGCAGTAGAAAAATTGTTTAGAGAAAGCAAAAGTGTGAATTTAATTCTGTGTGGAGGAAACAGAGTCTTGGAAAGATGAGTACAGATGAAAGCAATGGCTTGTATGAATAATCAATTATATATAAAATAACTAAAAGGGTAAGTTGAGGACTGGATCTTGAATTCTAGGGAGAAGAATGGAGACATCTTGAAAAGCCAATGCATTTCCCTGGGCAGAGAAAAGGGAAAGAACTTTCCCAAAGGGCAGTAGTGAGGTTCTTATAAAACTCAGTTATAATAATATACTTCCACCATGGCACCTTTCCTATTAGAGATGTAAGTTGTAATCATTGCAAACAAAAATTTTCCCTTTATTCAATTTTAATTAAGCTTTCACATAAGAGAACTTTCCTTAAAGAGCATTAGTATATTTTGCTTCAGTAAATTATATTGCACTTTTGAGGAATGGCCAAAACAATGAAACCCCTCCCTACTTAATTCTTTGGAAGCATACAGAATTTGGACCAGACCTGAAATAGAAATACATACTTATGAGTCTGATACTGCATGAAATGAGTTTGGTCTGGGAAGCAGAGAAGATCACTAAAAATGCCATAATGGATTTTTAGTGGCTCTCTACAGAATCCTTCAGATACAATCTCTTTGTAATGACATAAATTGCATGTATTATATTTATTCAGCAAGAACATATCTTATTTACCTGCAGCATTTTCCTAGATGGATAATAGCCCAAAAAGGGCCTCTAGACATGCTGTTTTATTTTCCTTCTCTCTTGTAATTTCACCCCATTTAAGGCAAATGGCTTTTCTAGTTTTGGGTATACGACATGTCTATTATTAACCCATAGCCCATATGTTAGTCTTGCAGCTCTGTTTCAAATGATGATTTAACTAGCCTGCAAGAAATGTTTTTGGTATTCAAAGTAATGTAGAGCCAAAGTGCCTAGGGATGTCCTCAATCATGGAATGTCATTTGCTATTGAAGAGCTCAGATAAAGAAAATTTCCTTCCATTGAAAGCCCAATCCAGATGAACAGCTACAGCATGGGAAGAATATGATTATTAATATTAACCCAACTTTCTTGAGTTAATGCAAGGTGCCATGAACTGCTCAGTTTTATTGAAAAAGGAAAATGGTGCTTCCATAAAATAATAAAAATTTTCTTAATATCTTATCATAAA
This sequence comes from Pedetes capensis, assembly GCA_007922755.1. NCBI lineage: Eukaryota > Metazoa > Chordata > Mammalia > Rodentia > Pedetidae > Pedetes > Pedetes capensis. The sequence goes on along the minus strand of VMDO01017205.1, from coordinate 38,526 downwards.
TAATACAATATTCATATTACATATTTCAATTCTAATTGGAAATGGCAATTCAATGAAACCAATAATAAATCCATCCTGGATTTTTTGGTTTTGTCATTTTCTCACTCTCTTAACTAATTAATTATTTCAGGTGCTGGGGATCAAACCCAAGGCCTTGTGTACTAAGCAAGGACTCTACCACTGAGCTACATAGCCCCTCACTCTGAGTTTTAAATCTCGGATCACTGTTAAATTTAATATAATGTGAAGAATAGCTTGCATTTTGGTGGTGATTTCTCTTCTAAAGAGTTTTTATATTTATTTCATGTTGCTGTTAGCAGATGCATTTAAGTAGGGTCTGATTCATGGTGACCCCGTGTACATCAGGTGAAACACTTCCAAACACTGTGCCATGCGCAACACCCCATTGTCAGTGCTTCTCTGCTATTCATAGGGTTTTCAATGGTGGATTGTTTCAAGAATGGGTTGCCAGGTCATTCTCCCTATCCTGCAGCACCTGGTATTCCCAGGCAGTCTCCCATGCAAGGACTAACCAGGTCAACCCTGCTTAGCTTCCGAGATCTGATGGGATCAGATGGCACAGTGGTATGGCTGCAGGCCAGGTACAGCTAGTAGGTGGCAAAACCAAGATTTAAACCTCAGTGATCTAAATCCAGAATTCACCCTGTTAATACTTCCTGGTTTTCAATGTTATTCTTATTTCTTCTCATAAAATTGGTTATTATTATGTGGCTTTATGGTTTATATTAGAACTTGAACAACACCTGAGTTAATATGGTATGTTTCCAAATTGAAAAATGCAGAGGTGGGGAGGAGTTGGGAAAGGCAGGGTAGGAACTAGGAACACAGAGATGACATATTAAAGCCTAAAATTTTGACAGCGAAAGCACCATTTGAAAAGGCTTACTTAATGTGGTCAATGTGATGGTTTCAACACCATAAATTACTTATAGGAAGTAAGTTATTTAGTAGTAAAGACTGATTTCATTTGGTTATTGGAGCCTGGATAGAAAGAAGACAAAGTTCTCAGAAGCTTTCATCCTTACTGGCACTCAAATCTGGGTCATCTCAGTCTCTCTTTATAAGCAAAATGTTTCCTATTATGGATCGTAAGAAGGTTTAACGACTATATATATATATATAGTATATATATATATATATATATATATATATATATATATATATACACATACACACACACACAGGATGCCAAAAATGTACATGGATTTGGGGACAAAAATTTACCATTTTGCTTTTGTAAGAATGTGTTGTATGTTCGTTCTGATGTGATGTAGTTGTTAGGTATCCTAAAGGCAGGTCTGACTCATAGTGACCCTCATAAAGTTTCCAATGGCTGATTATTTGGGGATTGTTTCAGAAATGGATTGCCATTCTCTTGTTTTTGTAGTGCTGGGGATCAAACCTGGGTCCTCTGAGAGTGCGGAGCAGCTCTCTACCCACTGAGCTAAACCCCAGCTGGCTCTGATGTGATAGTTGAAATATAATACAGAACATCATAGTACAAATTCAATTCAATTCAACTTTGAAAATTAATACATAGATAATATCTCTTAAAATGTGTATGTATTTTGGCACCCCTGGTGTATTTATATAAATATTTCTTTATAAGTTATTTATAATGTTATTATACTCTAATTGTCTCCCTTAGTACACTCATTCTAATTATTGAACAAATATTTGTTGAGTACCTCTCATGTGGTAGGTACACTCTAAGTTCTCTAAACCAAGAACTACTTGTATAGTAAGAAGGGTTTTTTTGCCACCTTGGAGGGAGGGAGGGGGTATTTTTATTACTATCCTCACTGCCAACACTCAGTAGCCAACAACTGAGTGGTTGTTGAATTGAACCACCCAGAAGAGCCTTAAAAAATATCATAATCCATAAATAATTAGAAAATAACATTCTATACTTCTTTAGAAAGAAATAATTAATATATAGAAGAATATATATGCAAAGTAGAAGACCTATACATCTAGCAAAGTCTCAGATCTTAAACTTTTATAATGTTAATTAGAAGGAGATTAATGAAAGACAGCACAATTTTGCTGCTTTAGTTCCTTTCTTTAGGTTTTAAGTGGATTTTAATCTCCTCCCTACCACCAAGTTAGATTCACTGACTGCCTTTAAAGTTTGAAGGGTAATTTAAAGTCATCCAGCTGAAACCTCACATTTTACAGAGGGAAACTGTGTCCAGAGAGAGCCACAACCCAGGAGTAAAAATGAAGACCTCTTTTCCCAGTGTATTCTCCTTCATATTCTGTGCCAAATATATTTTTTTTCTTTCAACTTTTATTTTCTTGATATCCAATGGAATAATAGTAGTAAGGTTTCAGTAGGAAAAACTGAATGAGTTAAGGGTGTAGAAAATATTCCTTTATTCTTACATCCCAAGAGCTCTCCTTAAGTTGGAATTTTTAAATAACAACATGAAATAGTATTGGGAAATCTGACTTTGACTAACAATAAGACAGTTCAGATTAAACTGCTATGTTTTTTATTTCTTTTCTCTGCAAATTTATGGAATCTCAAATCTGTTCAATAGAATGGTACCTACATGTATATACACATATAAACATGCACATATATTTTGTCTTTATGGGAAACAAATAGCTCTACTCATTTTCTCTAGAAAATTTCCTGAAATGTCTTTGTTTTATGACTGATTATGATTAATTCATCAAGTTCTTTTCTGATTCAGTACAGGCTGATCATGATTAATGTGTTTATCTGCCAAAAGTATTAGTTTAGCAAAGGAACTTATTGTGTTCTACTTATTAATAAATCATTTGTTCTTCACATTTAGACTTCTGGATTTGTTTACATTCTGAAGCTAAATCGACGTTCGTTCACTCCAAAATATAAAACTACTTTGCTGGGTGCCAATTTAACTTTCAATCATTTTAAAAGCAGTTAAGATAGATTTCTGAAAAAAATTATTATAAGCATGAAGTGTGGAGAAAGAACTTACTTTCATTTGACTTCTAATTAGTCTTTGAATTTCACATTGTTTTGCAGAATGGTTATAGATACTTTGGCCTGAGTAAAGTATGGTTTTAAATCTCAGTACTGTTTGTACCTAGAGGCAAATAATAGCTGAGCAAAGTGTAAGGAAATAGAAAGGCAAAAATCAAGCTACAACATCTCATCTGTGCACTGCAAACTATTTGCTTACGGTCCAGTTCAATCATCTAATTTTTCATTTTTTTCACTTAGAAGATTCTGACTCTTGATCAGGTCACTGAGACCTACCCTTTTCCAACCCTCTAGCTGCTAGCACTTTACAGTATTTTTTAAAAATGGTATCTATCTTTAAAAAAAAAAAGTACTTGCTGAAAATAGACACAGTTTCCTCCTCCTCTGCTTTAAACCAGCCCACTATTTGGCACGATTTCTTGAAACAAATCACAATGTCATTCCAGTCTAATAGGCAACTTGCAATCTCAAAAACAAATTCAGCTGCAACCACTTTTAAAACATCTTACAAGGTTACTTTTCTGTCTTACGTCACCCAGGTTTCCAGAAATCTACTCAAAATGCCTAATGAGGCAATAAATTCCTTTATTGACTGTTCAGAATGTGGAAACAAATTGGAGTGACTCACTCAGGCCTTTTCTTAACCCTCTTATTCAGCAAAACAGTTTATTTTACTGAAAGAATGGAAAAAAAGAGCTGACAATTTAAAATTAACTAAATAGGCCCACCCTCTTTTATGCCTTTAGGACATTCAGGAGATCTTTTCGCAAGAGTATATGTTACAGCTTAATTGAGATTGTAAAAAAGCAAAACCTTGATTTATTTATCATCCTTGTGAAAGGAATTCCCATGTTCGCCTTTTCACTTATTATGATTTATTACTCTGCCTACCTAATTTTTTTAATGAAGAGTTTTCTTATTTTGTTTCTGTTGGTTTTATGGAGTTTTTTGTTTTGTCTTAAGTTGAAATTTTCCTGTTAGCTATTATCAACAGGTAGAAATTGACTATCTTGGGAAGCAAATTTGAAAGTAAGCCTTGCTTGTATTGCTTTATGGAGGATAGAAAGCAGCACAGACAAGAGAAAGTACCATCAAAAGTTTAATTTTCTCTGTATGGTTTGCTTTAAAAAGGCTGGAATATTCACATCCCTTGTACATATTCTAGATGGTATGGGTAAAGATGTTAAAGAACTACCTTGAGGATTAAAAAGTTAACAACAGGCAGAAAAGAATTAGTTTAAACGGACATAATGAATACAAATCCAAAAAAGCAGTATGTTTACAGTTAAAAGTGAACTTAGATTAAATTTGTCTGAAGCTCCTCGTTATACAGATTTTCAAAGAAAGACTATAGGAATCAGAGATTTAGTGAGTATCACTGGAAAGCTGTTGTGCTGGCACCAGATCTAGAATCACCTTCTCCTAGTTCCCAAAAGTTAGTTCTTGTCTTTCTTCTTGTCTTTCAACATTGCTGAACCTGAAAATGCCATAGGAGGCTCAGTTCTTTTTAATGCACTCATTCGTAGCAAACAACTCTTAAGAGCAATGGGGGTACCACCTATGTTCTAAAAATTTAGAAGTCAGCTCTCTATTTTCTCTTTAAAAACAGTGGCCTTCCCCATAGTTAAAAATAGTGCTCCATCTTCCCTTTTTCTCTTCTTTTTAACCTGACTCTTAAAAACTGCTTCCTTTGACTTCCGAAAACTGCCATGAATATAAATGTAGGAACAAAATGAAAATAACATCAAGCAGCTATTACAGCTTCTAGGATGCTACAAACCAGTACTTATTTGGGATTTGTAAGATTTTTTTTTTTTTGAGTTTTTGGAACTCCCAAAAGATAGAAGGAGAGAATTGAGATACTTTGGCAATAGGAGACAATTAAATACCTGGTTATTTATTTTGAATTTTCAAAAGAATGGGATGTTAATTTTTACTTTCATTTAATAAACTGGGATTTATGTTTACATATATAGTTAACATTGATCATAGACATATAAATGGTTACAGCTAGAAGAGCCCTTAAATATGATCTGACTTTAACCTCTGCACTTTACGGGTAATGCTTGGGAAAATAAAGTAGCTTTTTAAAATGACACATAGCAATAGTAATACAGTAGGAGACAATGAGCTGGTATCTTTACATCCACTTTTGTGGTTCTTCACCAATATGCAGCCTCTTGCATGCATATGAGAACATTTAAATGTTCTTAAACAGATAATTTAACTTGCTTAAAATAAATGCACAAAAGAGTTCATTCTATACAAGGCTTTTATGGACAAAATCCTTTCTAATAACCCAAAAAGTTACAGGAAAGAAAAGTTTGATAATCATTACAACATGTTAATACCATCCCTTAATTGCCAATGTGTTGCTGAAACCATTGTCAACATCATAAATAATTTACACTTAGAATAAAGAACATTGAGCCTGGTACAGTGGCGGACACCTGTAATACCAATGGCTCAAGAGGCAGAGGCAGGAGGATCACAAGCTCAAGACCAGAGGCAGTCTGTGTAACTTAGGGAGACAGTCTCAAAAAGTAAAAAAAAAAAAAAAAAAGGGCTGGGGGGTGCAGCTCAGTGGTCCAGCACTTGCAGAGCATGCAAGCGCGAGACCCTGGGTTAAACCCCCAGGACCACAAAAAAATAAAATTAAAATAAGAAAAGAATAAAGAACATTAATGTGAAGACTTCTTTCACTACCATGAGCAAAGAAGGACATTGCAGCTTTCATTCTCTTTATTAACTCATTGTAGTGAAAAATTTAAAAACCCAAACTAAGGTGAATTACAGATAAGTAAATCATATTAAAATCTAACTATTATTCCTAAAAAAACCTCATCTTTTAATAATTTAACTGGAAAAATAAAGTTTAAAATATATTTCCAGTTATACCAGTTTTTCATAACAATAATCAGCTTGGTAATCTTTATTTATAAAGCTATTTGGGGCATTCTGTGAACTCATTTCTGTATACTCCCAATTTTCTTAAATAACATAAAGTTGGGAATGAGCTGAATAAGAAATCTACCCACATTTCTGATAAGTATGTCCCCAGTGTACCTTTGTATAGCTTTCTCAATTCCAGTACTTATCAACCGCTTCTTGATTCAGAAAACAAATGGCTGTTTAAATTTATTATGAGGATAAAGATTGCATGGAGAGTTCCTAAGGCTGTCAAGTTTCTCTTTCATGGAAGGAGTGCATCAGATTTGTTACTTTGTTTAACAGAAAGTTAAAAGTTAAAAACTGTGTTTTCTCTTCATGAGTTTTCAGGAAACATTTTGTAACTTTAAGACACTTCACCCTTTTGAGAATCATTTTTCTTGTTTATATGTATACTGAACTGTTTTATACTTAATAATCTCTGATTCACCTTCCACAGACTCATATGCTAAATTATAATTTACCTTAAATTGGCATTTATGTATTATAGATTGTGTAATTTACAAAATGCCACTTTAAAATCTCTTTACTCATATGGGAATAGATAAGTTTTGCCAGGTAATGTAAATGCAAAATTTACTTTTCTGCTTCTCTAATGGCCTATAACCACACTCAAATAAACAAACAAACAAATAAATAAATGGCAAACTGTCTGAGTTACAGAATACTAATATAAGAATTCAAGGATTTTCAGATATAATGAATTAGTTAATACACTATAACAGAATGCATTTCAATGAAAAATAAACTGCCCTTATTTATTTTTTTTTTATTTTAAAACTAGGTATTTTCCTGGTATCTAATTCACTTGATACAATAGAAAAATTAAAATAAAGTTTTACTTACTAGATATCTAGCGAAGTTGTAGTGAACGTTTCTTGGGATGTTATTTCAGTTTCTCTTCCCTCCCTGCACTGTCCACAAGGAGTAGGCCACTGGGAGACACATGACACTATCTTCCCTAATCATAGCTGACATGACTTAACTGGACATTTCACTCCTGCTGAATCAATCAAAGCACTTTTGCAGAAGAATTTAGAATCAGGGTTGAGAAATTCTTTTTCAGTGTAGTCCAGTTATTTGGAAGTAGATATAAACTCATTACTGTAGAGTGAACCTTGCCCAACTTCTCTGAGAAGAATCAGTGGTCTGGCATAGGAAGAAAGATGAACCAGGAACGCAAATAGAAGCAGAGATGGAAGACCGAGAAAGTGTTTCAGCAGGCATTAAGAATTCAATTCTTAACTTCTCCAAAGTTCAAGTTGCTTTATTGCTATCAGATTGTATGAGACAATCCAGCAGCTATCTGATAAATATACTTCTGGGTTAAGCTAATTCAAATTGGCTTTTTAAATTTGTAACAAAAAGAGCCCTAATTAAGTCCGGTATATTGCAGAAACTTTGTTTAAATCAGCCATATATACTTCCAAAAGATGACCCAGCATTGCCAATGTGAAATAAGTATACATGAGAAGCATGATCTAAACTGATTTTAATACTGTGCTCATAAGACACAAAACAAACATCTTTGTGAAATAGAAATATTGGCAGTATTATCTCAGTAATAGAGTAAATTTTTAAAACTTTTTTTTTCTGCAGTACTGAGAGTTGAACCCAGGGCCTGGAACTTGCATGCTTTGCAAGTGCTGGACCACTAAGGTGCATCCTCAGCCCATTTTTTTACTTTTTGAGACATGGTCTCTCTAAATTACACAGACTGCCTCTGGTCTTGAACTTGCAATCCTTCTGCCTTTACCTCCCAAGTTGCTGGGATTATAGGCATGCACCACCGCACCCAGCTCTAAAGACACATTTTATTGCATTTTGTTTCAGCAAGACAATTTCTATAGCCTCACTGTATATGCCATTCTCTGGTAATTTGTATATCCTGAAAGGAAGTTTAATACGCATATTAGATTTTCCATGCTTTGCTGTTGTTAGGTGTCATCAACTCAGGTCCAACTCACAGCGACCCTATGTACAACTGATGAAACACTCCTGGACACTGTGCCATGCCCGGCACTACTGGGATGTTTCTCGCTATTTGTAGGGTTTTCAATAGTGAATTGTTTCAAGAATGAGTTGCCAGGTCCTTCTTCCTAGCCTGCAGCACGTGGTGTTCCTAGGGAGTCTCCCATCCAAGGACTAACCATACTGATCTTGCTTAGCTTCCAAGATCAGGTGGAACCAGATGGCAGGGTGCTATGGCTGCAGACTTCGCCTCATACTATCTTCTAGAATAAAGGACTTCCTACACCCAGCCCTTTGGTAAATGTAATAGAATGTTTTGCTGCCTGATTTCTAAGACAGTGTTTAAATTAGCTTACCTCCACTTTACATCACATCTTATGCTTTAAAAGCTCTGTGAAGCAATAAAAGATTATGATGGAGGCATAGATCAAGGCACCTCATTCATTAACTTTTAAAATATCACCTCATTTACTTAGTCTTCCTCTGAATTTATTTTTGATAAATAGCAATTTTATTAAATATCCATTTAAGCAAAGTGAGAATGATATACTTTGCTCTAGCACATGTAAATATGATATTCTTACATCTAAATTTACCTTAGCCAGGTACATTACCGTATAATCACTACATTTTTTTTTTTTTTGTATATCAAGGAGTGGGAGGAATATTACTGGCTTTTAAATTTGCTGCACACCAAATAGCTAATGCAGATTCTGGACATGTGGGAAAACTTTGATGAAATTACCCTGTCAAAGGGAACAAAAAGGATGAAATCATTGGATTAAAGGCAGGCCAAAATATTTGAAAGGTGAAAGCATGCTTCAAGCAGTCTGCAAGGAGAGAATCCAGTTAACAGACGTAATTCGTTAAAAGTAACAGCGTATGTTGTCCTGTAATTGAGTATCAGTTTGAAGCTTCAACCAAAAATCGGTAACATTACATCCTTTAAATGAAAGAAAAACTGTCATAAGAGTCAATACAATGTCTCACAATTGTAATTTATCTTGAACTGAAACTATACACTCTGGGAGAATATTTGAGGAAGCAGTAGCTAAAGACAGAGAGAGCAACATATTAGGTGCAATTTTAAAATACAGTATATGTTTAAATAAAAAAATTTATTACTCATGAAAGAGGACTTCCAGAATTGCTTCAGAAAGTGGCAAGAACAATGGGATAAGTGTGTTCAAAGACATGGGGAATATTCTGAATGGTATTAATGGCAATGTGTCTTTTGCTGTAATAAATGTTTTATTTAAGCATTCACCATACTTTTTGTTCACCTTGTGCAAACCTTTCAACTTTCAGATACAATCATTTCCAGTAAAATATCCAATTTGCAAAAGTGGGAAGATCAATGGCCTGCAAGATCTATGAAGAGTCTAAGAAAAAATAGAAACACTTTCTGAGACATAATGAAACACTATAGATACTATAGTAATTCAATGATTATTTCTTACCTATTATCTTATAGGGGGCTGGGATTTAGCTTAGTTGGTAGAGCGCCGCTCTGCAATCTCTGAGGTCCCGAGTTCAATTCCCAGCACCGAAAAAATGGGAGAAAGACGTGGCAACCCACTCCCAAGGCAATCCCGAAATAATCTGCCATTGAAAACCATATGAGGGTCGCTATGATTCGGACACAGCTTGATGGCACCTAACAACAACAACAATTATCTTATTGATTATGGGAGAAGGAAGTGCCAAAAACAATCCTGAAACAGTCATTGAAAATCTTTTGAAGATCACTATGAGTTGGACCTGACTCGATGGCACCCAATAATAACATCTTATTGAGTACAGGTTGAGTATCCCTTATCCAAAATACTGGGGACTAGAAATATTTTAGATTTTGGATATTTTCAGATTTTAGAATATTAGCATATATAATGAGATATCTTGAAGATGGAGCACAAGTCTAAACACAAAACCTTCATAGCCTGATGGTAATTTTATAAAATATTTTAGGGTGCTTATGGTTTGACTGCAATCCACCATATGAGATCAGATGTAGAATTTTCCACTTATGTTGTCATACCAGCACTCAAAAGTTTCAGATTTTGGAGAATTTTGGATTTCAGATATTTCAGATTAGAGATGCTCAACTCATAAGAAGAATACCATGGGAAATTGAAATCTAGAATCAGGAATTCAGCCTTTATTTTCTTGAATAAAAAACTTATATACTTATCTTTCTTCTCATTAGTCATTAGGTTATGTCTCTTCAAATTAACATACTACAAAGTTTCTTATCCACAATTTTTCAGAAGTACACATGAGGAAAATTATTTAGGGACACATTAACCCCAAATTCTTAGGACACCATCTTTTCTCTTTGCTCAAAAGGCTCTATTTCTTCTTTATTTAATAGGACAAAGGAGAGTTCTTGCCCATTGATAAAGCTTCTCCAAACTACCTTCATTTTCCCTTCAGTTCGTCCATGAGTAATAATGAGCTATTTAATCAGAGCCAGGCTGGGATTTAGCTCAGTTGGTAGAGTGCTGCGCTGCAGTCTCTGAGGTCCTGAGTTCAATTCCCAGCACCGCAAAAATGGGAGAAGGACCTGGCAATCCACTCCCAAGGCAATCCTGAAACAGTCAGCCATTGAAAACTCTATGAGGGTTGCTATGAGTCGGATACTGACTCGACAGCACCTAACAACAACAACATTTAATCAGAAGGAAGAACTTTACCCTGAGATTGTTCTTTGAATCACAGGTAACTTGCCCACTTTTGCATGTGGCTGATCTGATTTTTTAAAAGTGTGCACCGAATTTTGATATCATGACATAGTGTTAGTAATTAATGTAAAATTTGGCTCTATATTATAGTACTCCAGAGAGAGGTACTTTGTGTTTACATGAATAAATGTCAAGTGCAAGCCAATAATTAAATATCTCTCTTCCCCTAGCCAATATCCCATCTACTATAAATGATCATACTGACAATCTGAAGAAAGCTATGAACATCTCTCCCTGATATATCAAGATATAGACTCAAACATTTACAAATAATGTAATTTATCTTATTGGGAATTTATTGCTTGCATGTCAAATGGAAATCAAAAGTCTTTAGTTTTTATTTCCAATATAAAATTTAACAAAATGGGTACTTCTGGAAAGCATGCTGTTACAAATTCCAACAGAAAAAATTGGACAACAATGAGTTAGTATTTCTTTCCTAGTAGCAGTGCTTCTCAAACTAGGTGGCATATTTGAATTACTTGGGGAGATTTTAAAAATGTAGCCTGCATTCTACCATCAAATATTTATATTTAATTGGTGTGTGGTGCCTTTGGGATTAAAGTTTTTTAAATCTCCCCAGGTGGTTTTCATGTTGAGCCAAAGTTGAAAAGAACTCCTCAGAATGCAGATTTGTGCTAGGTCATGCTAGTTTTTAATTTGGAAAGTTTTACTGAAAATAAACAAGTTTAAAGATTATTTGATATTACTATGAGTCGGATACCGACTCGATGGCACCTAACAACAACAACAATATAGTTACTGGCATGCTCATAATTAAAAGAAAGAGGCAAATAATAAAAAATATTGTATCAGCCAAATATGTTGGCACACACCTATAATCCCAGCGACCAGGGAAGCTAAGGTAGGAGGATTTTGAGTTCCAGGCCAGGGGCAGCTTGTGTACCTTAGCAGGATCCTTTCAATTTAAAAAATTAAAAATGGGCTGGGGATGCAGACCAGTAGTAGAGAATTTGCGAGGTATGTATGAGGCCCCAGCTTCACCCTCCAAGTACTGTAAAAATAAATAATTAATTAATTAATACAAAATAAAATTGTGTCAAATCAGATCAATATATTTGATCTTTATAAGTCCCCTTTAAAATATTGTTATTGTTGTTGTTGTTGTTAGGTGCCATCAAGTCGGTATCTGACTCATAGTGACCCTACAACAGGTGAAACACTTTGTCAGTGTTTCTCTGCTATTCATAGGGTTCTCAATAGCAGATTGATTTTTGGGAGCAGGTTGCTGGGTCCTTCTCCCAAGCCTACAGTATCTGGCATTCCCAGGCAGTCTCCCATCCACGTACTAACCAGGCCTGACCCTACTTAGCTTCCAAGATCTGACAGGATCAGATGCCACAGAGCTACGGTAGCAGGAATTTAAAACATAGTATGAAATAATATATTTAGTGGCACTACAGATACATAGATAAGCAAACCTGAATTTCAGGAGCATGCCTCCATTAAAATTATACTAATTCCCTTTTGCTCCTTGTGCGAGATCATGGGGGAAATTCCATGTTTATTTTTGACACTTAAATTGTCTTATATATTAACTTTTTCCAAAGACCCAAATGGAATTCTTTGCACTCAACAAAAATGTCTTTCAGAATTGTAGCTTGAGAAATGACACTTAAGATGTCCAAACTGTTGTTATTTTGTGTTAGCTGTTGCTGCTGCACAGATAAAACAGTCCAAACAAACTTATGAGGGAAGAAGTTCATTGGGAACTCACAGAGAATTAGTCCAGAATGGCAGCAGGAAAGGTATGGCAGCAGAGCCCATGAAAAAAAAAAAAAGCCTCACAGCATGGTGAAACAGGAACAGAGAGAGATCATGTCTACAGGTCAAGGATAAAAACCTCCAAAGACTGGTCCCCAGGGAGCTACTTCCACTGAAGGCCCACCTTAAAAAGTTCCTCATCCTTGCAGGATAGCAGCACCAGCGGGCACTAGGCGACATAAACTCTGAGGGACAATGTAGGTACAAATCATAACAGCTTCTTTCTGAAATTAATGTCTACATTATCATACTTCAGAAGTGAAAAAAGGATGATTAATATGCCTGAAATTAGGAGATACCAGGTAGTATTAATTTTCTAGAAAAACATAAAATAGATTGTACAACTTACAAAGGAATCTTAGTACATATGCCCATAATTATATGAGACTTGTTCCTTCTAACTAATGAATTCTGCATGCCAGGGAAAACTTACAAACATGAAAATTTATAAGAGTTATGTATACATCCACAAGCTCAAAAAATATATTACAAATGTGGAAGGAGCTCCGCATATACTACTATTTTTCAGAAAATTATTTATAGTTTTCTTTCACTTAAAAAGGGTGAGAAAACAATATACATTTTTGTCTGTTTGTATTTGTAATACAAAATGTTGGAAATATACATAATAGGCCAATGAAAATGATGGGGGACACATCTCAGAATGTATATCTGTAAATTAGATTTTGAATAACTTAAATTTATTGTCATCATAGAAACAAATTAAAATTGGGCACCAGATGCCATGGTGCATGCCTGTAATCCCATGTTGGGGATTTTTAAAATTATATTTCCCAGCTAGGGTCCCTCATAACAGCCTGAGGGGCTGACCCCTAGTTGACCCCAGGGCTCATCTTACTCATTCAAACCAGCCCCTCCCATCGAGTGAGCAAAGATGGCCCCCGGCCAGCCTGACCTGCCCTAACCACCTTAATTTTGATTAACTCCCCTCACCTCTTGTAGGTAATAACTGTCTCCACCTGGTATTTCAGTTTACCCGCTGTACCTGTCAGGTGTGTGCTCTGATTGGCTGAACACCACCATGTGACCCCTCCAGGACCCTATAAAAGCAGGGCTCCTGGACCCCATCCTTATCCTCTATAGCACCCATTGATCCTCACCTCTCTGACCATCTCCTGAACCTCATCACCTGGACCAGTGCTCCCTAATCCAGCAAGACCATCTAGCAAGCCGGCGAGATCAAGCCCAGGGGCCCTGAAGAGCTGAAGGCATCTAGCAAGCCACGAAAAGCCTCCCAACTCCTCCCATCCTTGGGAAGGAGCGGGGTAAAGAAGGCGAGCCGCGAGAGTCAAGACCATCAGACCTCCACGGAACACCAGCAGCTGTGGCTGTGCCTTTAAGGCTGAGCTGTACCACCACTTAGCCTGCAGCATTCCATGCTGCAGGCCTAGAGCCAGCACTTAAAGGGATAGAGCCTTGCTCTATAGGGGCTGCTTGCTCCTTGCTCTCCATCAGGGGAGCACCCTAATAAACCTTACCTACCCTTCTCTAGCTGGGATTTAGTTCAGTGGGTAGAGCGCTGCGCTGCAGTCTCTGAGGCCCCAAGTTTCAATTCCTAGCACTGCAAAAATGGGAGAAGGGTCTGGCAATCCACTCCCAAGGCAATCCCAAAGCACTCAGCCATTGAAAACCCTATGAGGGTCGCTATGAGTCGGATACTGACTCGACAGCACCTAACAACAACAACCCTTCTCTAACCATCTGAAGGTCTCCCGAGGTCCTTCTTTCTCGACATCGGCCACGTTGTTATGTTGAGGGTTTGGCCCTAACTTTAGCCAGGATAGAGCTAAAACTCCAACAATCCCAGTCACTCAAGGAGGCAGAGGGAGGAGGATTTCAACTTCTAGACCAGAGGCAGTCTATAGTTTGGCAAGACCCTGTCTCAAGTCTTATCAAGCAAATTTCCCTGGGATATAGAAACAGATGTGAGTTTTCTGTTCTTTTTGCTTAATTTCCCTTGCCCACCACATTCTGGCTGGTGCTCTGCCTCCTGGGCATTACACTTAACAGACTTCCTCCTGCAACCAGGAACTTCACTCAATTTTCCTCTCTCATCACTTGGACTCTGAAAGAAGCCTGGAATTACAAAAGCACCAAACAATCTTCAGTAAACACAGAGGTGAGATCCACATGAGGTTCAGGGAAAAATCTAGACTATTTCCCCTCACTGTCTTTTTAAAAATGAGAGTCATCCTCCATGTTTTGTCACATATGCTAAGCTGGGAGCTCTGGGACAGCAGCTGAACTAACTCAAAGTTGACAGCTGAGCACTGAGGACAGAACACTGATAATGAAAGCATAAAACAGTAGGAGGCAGTAACCTCCCTTTTTCCTTTGCCCCCTTCTCAACCAGGGCATCTCAGCCACCATAACTGCTCTGGGACAAGACTTGAAAATTATATATAAATTAGGAATTTGGTACAGAATTGTATGGTAGTAGAGAAATCTTTAGTCAAATCAGCTGTGGCAGTAAAGTGTGTCCAACAAGTTATTGGCTTTGAAATCACCTAGACAAAAAGATGTTTCACACAGGGAAGCAACTGACCCCTAGTTTCTTTCCAAAGTTAACTCTGAGCCAGGAGGCAGTAAAGTCAAATAAAACAAAGAGTCACCATGTTAATTTAACTGACCAATGGTTAATTAGGTTAAGTTAGAGACTAAACAATATTGTTCTCGATGTTAGGTGCCCCTGAGTCAGGTCAGACTTATACCGACTTTCATAGAATTTTCAACAGATAATTGTTTCTGAAGTGGATTGCCATATCATTCTTCCAATTTAGCAGTGCTGGGGATTGAACTCAGAACCTCAGAGACTGCAGAGCAACACCCTACCAATTGAGCTAAACCCAGCCCTAAACAATATTATTGTGGGGAATGCCTTGTTGTTGTTAGATGTCATAAACTGAGGGCAGACTGACAGCAACCCTGTGTAAAACAGAATGAAACAATCCCTGACACTGTGATAAGCAACTGATAATTTTGTGTATAAGCCCATTGCTGCAGTCACTGTGTCAAACCATCTGGTTGAGAATATTCCTTTTATTTGTTGACTCTCCACTTTCCCAAATATGATGTCCTTCTCCAGGTATTAGTCCCTCCTGACAACATGTCCAAATAACATAAAATGCAATCTAGCCATTCTTGCTTTCTGGGAGCACTCTGCTTGCACTTCATCTAGGAAGGATCTGTTGGTTCTTTTGGCAGTCCATGGTGTATTCAATATTTATCTTCAGCACCACAATTCAAAAGCATCAATTCTTCTCCTGGCTCCCTTACACAACACCCAGCTTTCATAAGCATATGATATGACTAAAAATACCATGGCATGAGTCAGGCACACCTTCATCCTCAATGTGACATCTTTACTTTCCAACACATTAAAGAGGTCTTTTGCAACAGCTTTTCCCAGTGCAATGTGTCTTTTGATTTTTTCAGTGCTCCTTCCATGGATGTTGATTGTAGAACCAAGTAAAGCAAAATCTTGGACAATCTCAGTCTTTTCTCCATTCATCATGAAGTTGCTTACTGACCCAGTTGCAATGATTTTTGTTTTCTTAAGGGTGAGGCACAATCCACACCAAATGCTATATTCTTTGATATTCATCCGTAAATACTTCAAACTTTTTTCAGTTTCAGCAAGCAAAATTTTGTCACCTGTATTACACAGGTTGTTAATGAAACTTTAGCCAAGAAGAATGCCACATTCTTCTTCATAAATTACTTGCTCAGAATAGAAATTGAAGAGTTATGGTGAAAGGATACAGCCCTGACATACACCTTTCTCAACTTTAAACCAGGCAGTGTTTCCTTGTTTTGTTCAAATGACTGCCTCCTGATCCATGTACAGATTCCTCATGAGTACAATTGAGTGTTCTGGTATTCCCATTCTTCACAAAGTTATCCATAACTTGTTACGAGCCACATAGCCAAATGTCTTTGCATCATCAATAAAACATAGACAGACATCTTTCTGATATTCTCTGCCTTTGGCTGATATCTATCTGACATCAACAATGATGTCATTGGTTCCACACCCTCTTCTGAATCTGGCTTGATGTTCCAGGAGTCCCCTGACAATATACTATTGCAGTCACTTTAGAATAATTTTTAGCAAAATCTTACTTGTTTGTAATTTTAATTATATCATTGGTAATTTCCACATTCAGTCAGATTCTCTTTCTTGGGAATTGGCACAAATATGGATCTCTTCCAGTCAGAAGCCCAGGTGGCTGTTTTCCAAATATCTTGGCATAAAATGCAAGCACCTCCAGTGCTGCACCTGTTTGTTGAAACATCTCAATTGATATTCTGTCAATTTCTGGAGCCTTTTGTTTCACTAATTCCTCCAAGGAAGCTTCCACTTCTTCCTTCAGTACCATTGGTTCCTGATCATATTCAGCTTCTTGTAAGAGTTGATAATACACCAATTCATTTTGGTATAATGACTCTATATTCCTTCCATCTGCTTTTGATGTTTCCCGTGTCATTTAGAGCCTTCTGTATAGAATTCTTGACTATTGCCACATGAGACTTGATTTTTTTCTTCAACTCCTTAAGCTTGAGAAAAACAGAGAATGTTCTTCCTTTTTGGTTTTCTATCTCCAGCTCTTTGCATATGTCATAATATTTGATTTTGTCTTCTTGAGCTGCCTTTTGAAATCTTCTGTTTAGTACTTTAAGTTCATTATGCCTTCCTTATACTTTAGCTGCTTGATGCTCAAGGGCAAGTTTCAGAGTCTATTTTGACACATAATTTGGTCTTTTATTTTTTCTGTCTTTTTAATAACCTTTTGCTTTCCTCATGAATGTTGTCTTTGATGTCATGCCACAACTCACCTGGTCTTTAATCATTAATGTCTAACACATCAGATCTCTTCTTGATGTGGTCTCTGAACTCAGATTTGATAAACTTCAGGTTATATCTTGGGTCTCTTACACTTGTTCTAATTTTCTTAAGTTTCAGTGTGAACCTGATTATGAACAGTTGATGGTCTGATCCACAAATAGCACTTGGTCTTGTTCTGTCTTTTGACACTGAGATTTTCCATCTTTTCACAAGTGTAGCCAGTTTGGTTCCTATATGTTCCATCTGGTAAATTCCATGTGTATAATCACCATTTATGTTGGTGAAAAAAAATGTATTTGCAATGAAAAGGTTATTGGTCTAACAAAATTCTATCATGTGATCTCCGGCCTCATTTCTGTCACCAAGGCAATATTTTCCAACCACTGAGCCTTTGTTTCCAACTTCTGTGTGCTAGTCACCAATAATTATCATTGAACCCTGATTGCATGTTTGATCAATTTCAGACTGTAGAACCTAGTAAAAACCTTCCCTTTCTTCATTTGTAGATTTAGTGTTTGGTGCATAAATTTGAATAAAAGTCATATTAACTGGCCTTCCTTGTAGGTGTGTGGATATTATTTTGTCACTGACAGCATTATACTTCAGGACAGATCTTGAGATGTCTTTTTTGCTGATGAATGCAACCCCATTTCTCTGTGTCATTCTCTGTATAATAGACCATATGATTATCTGATTCAAAATAGTGCACACCAGTCCATTGTAGCTCACTAATGCCTAGATGTGGATGTTTATGTGATCCATTTCCCTTTTGATGGTTTCTAATTTTCCTAGATTCATAGTACATACATACCACATTATAATTATTAATGGATATTTACAGTTTTTCCTTTTCATTTTGAGTTGTGCCACATCAGCAAATGGAGATCCCTGTGGCTTTACTCCATTCCCATCATTAAGGTCATCTCTATTTTGTGGAGGTAACTCTTCCCTTGTCATGTTTTAAGTGACTTCCAACCTTAAGGACTCATTTTCTTGCACTATATCTGACAGGGTTTCTCCTCTATTCATAGTGAATGTCTTATAAGATCAAAAATTACTCACTCAGG
Organism: Pedetes capensis; assembly: GCA_007922755.1. NCBI lineage: Eukaryota > Metazoa > Chordata > Mammalia > Rodentia > Pedetidae > Pedetes > Pedetes capensis. The sequence goes on along the minus strand of VMDO01017205.1, from coordinate 20,151 downwards.
GGATCTTTAATAAATATTAACCTTTTAGTAAAATTTTTTAACTGCATCTCCTAAAGACTAATGTTCCAAATGCTAAACAGTTTCATATTTTTTTGATAACCATGTAGGGCAAGGTCAAATCTGAGTTTCACTCATTTCCTCTCAGAAACTACTTAGCAATTTGACTATGAGATAATGAAACTTAATTTTTTCTAAAATGAAAATTGGCTCTGAGACAAATTCTTTAAAAAGAATTAAGATTCAGCAACATCACCAAAATAAGAAAGTTTTTCGTACAGTACATCTAGTATAGCATTTATTTGATATGTAAAGACTGAAAAAGTGGTCAGTCTCATTAACTGTAAATCCAAGGATATGAAACAAATCTGAAGACCTTGTTAAAACACAGATGAACATGTCCCTTCCCCCAGAGCATCTATTTTAGTAAATCTGGAGTAGTCTACAAGATTTTGCTTTCTAGATTTTTCCAAATGATGTTGATCTGCTGCCATGTGTATGGTATTTAGAAAAACATTTGGAATGGTATAACCCTGTGGTCTACATAGATTTTTTTAGAAGATTTCAAACTTCTATGTAAATTACTTAATTTTGTTCTTTATTTTTGATTGTTTCCTAATGGCACATTATCATTGGCATATTTTTTCTTCCTAGTGGCCAGGTTTGCAAGTATTTATGCTCATATTTACAATCATATAAGCACTAAGCAATTATCTAGAGTTAATTTTTAGAACAATGATTCTCATAGTGACTCATTAGATGTCAGGGGGTTCTATGACTTTGATTTTTAGAAATGCTGACATGCTACGATTTTGTACTATGCCATAGCAAGGATGCAAATTAATGTATCTGACAAAGAAAATTTGCCTGAACATCCTTCCTCATATATCTGTTGCATATTGTTTTAACCAGCAGAGACAATAAGGGGCATTAGAAGAGTGTGCTTTCCAACTATTTCCTGCCAAGTCACATCTAGAAACAACCTTATTTTGTAGCCTAAGGGAGGGAATGACGCTGCTGATGACCAGGGGAGCTAATCCAAGAGCTCTCACTCCTCTGTCCTGACTGGCCCGGAGAGAGCAGAGGAAGTTTGTCAATGGCTTGAGAGTATTTTTACTCTAAGGGTATTTTTTTGAGAATCTTAGCAGGTTAAAAGCTCTTATTAAGATGACTTCTTTCCAAAATTAACTAATAAGGGTGGTATATCTATACTTAGACATTTAAGAAGTGGTGGTCATTGCAGAAGTGTCTATGACAGCACTTCTGATTCCTTCTGATTTTACTACAAATCTCACATCTTGCCCTCTACCAGGTGGGTAGCTTTCTGTTCTCAAGCCCCCACCTCTGCACCCATCAACATGTTATAGTAACCCTAGGTTATTGTCAAGGGTATCCCCAAATCCTCAGACATGTTAAGAAAGAAAGAAAAAGTTACTAAATATTAACCTACTTGGAACTGTCCACTAGAGATTGTCTCCAATTAGCTGGACAAAGTGATGCACACCTGTAATCCCTGTGACTTGGGAGGCAGAAGTAGGAAGACTGCAAGTTCAAGACTAGAGGCAGTCTGTGTAACTTTGCAAGATTCTTTCACAAGATCAAAAATAGAAAAGGGGCTGTGTGTTCATCTCTGTAGTAGAGCCTTTACAAAGTAAGCACAAGGCCCTGGGTTCAGCTCCCTAGTACCACAAAAAGAGAAAGAGTATCTCCAGTTGTTCAATGTATAATGCATACAGAATTTACTTTATTAAACTCTCTTCTAATCAACATGGGGATGGGATTTAGCTCAGTTTGTAGAGTGCCGCTATGCAGTCTCTGAGGTCCTGAGTTTGACTTCAAGCACTGCAAAAAAATGGGAGATGGATGTGGCAATCGACTCCCAAGGCAATCCTGAAACAATCTGCCATTGAAAACCCTATAAGGGTCACTATGAGTCAGAACCAACTCGACAGTACCTAACAACAATAACGACAACTAAACAACATGGTTTAGGAATTTGAGTATGTAGGATAATGCATATATTCACATATCAACATTCCAACATACATACTTTGTTGAGGATTTTTAAAATCATATCCCACAACTAGGGTCCCTCATAACAGCCTGAGGGGCTGACCCCTAGTTGACCCCAGGGCTCATCTCACTCACTCAAACCAGCCCCTCCCATCGAGTGAGCAAAGGTGGCACCTGGCCAGTCTGACCTGCCCTAACCACCCTAAATTTGATTGGCTCCCCTCAGCATTTTGGGGTAATAACTGTCCCCACCTGGCAGGTATGACAGTTTACCTGCTGTACCTGTCAGGTGTGTGTCCTGATTGGCTTATACCAGTCACATGCCCCCTCCAGGACCCTATAAAAGTAGGGCTCCTGGACCCCACCTCACCTCACCTTTCTGATCGTCCCTCAACCTACACCTGACCTACATCACCTGGACCAGCGCTCCCTACTCCAGTAAGATCTACTAGCAAGCCGGTGTGATCAAGACCAGGGGCCCAGAAGAGCTGAAGGATCCAAGCAAGCCACGAAGAGCCTCTTGATTCCTCCCATCCTTGGGAAGGAGGGAGGTAGAGAAGGTGAACTGGGAGAGGCAAGACCAACTGACTTCCACAGAACACCAGCGGCTGTGGCATAAACATTTAAGGCTGAGCTGTACCAGCACTCAGCCTGCAGCATTCCATGCTGCAGGCTAAGAGCCAGCACTTAAAGCCTGCTGCTTGCACCCCATCAGGGGAGCACCCAATAAACCTTACCTTCCCTGTTTTACCAACTGAAGGTCTCCCGAAGTCCTTCATTTGTGCCACCGGTTAATTGGTTATGTTGTAGGCTGGCTCTAATCTTAGCCGGGCTAGAGCCAAAACCACAACAATACTTCAGTTAAATGTTATTGAATTTGCAAATAAGCATTTACAATAATAAATTTACCTAATGCAAAGATATAATTTTCTTACATGATTTGGGAGGACCTCTAGGATTTTACACAACCTTAAGCTAAATCTTACTATATTCAAACTATGTCCTAGAAACCAGTCTCCTAAGCTTTATTTGTCTTAACTTATTCTACCCAGCCATGAGAGGTAGATTCTCTTTTTAATCAACATTTTATGAATGAAAAAGAAACATAAAGCAGTGAGGTTATATAAATTGCCCAAAGGCACATATCTAGTAGAAGGCAGATCTAGACCTAAGCATTAAGCAAGGCTCTGGCCAATTTTAATGACTACCAAACACGCCAGGACCAGTAGACAAGAATGTGCTGATTAAAGGCATTTCTTATCTATATCCACAAAAAATATTTAAGATTCCAGAGATAGTTGCTTAAATTATGGATTATATGGAATGTGATACAGACACTAAACATTAGTTGGTACATCTATATTTATCAATGGAAAGATTCTCATGAACTGGCAGGAAAAAAATAGCAAAACAGGTTATGAACTATTACACAGAATGAAATCCTATTTGAATGAAGGCATACTGCTGTTATTAAGTGCCCTCCAGTCAGGCCTTACTCATAGTGACCCTATTTATAATAGAACGAAACACTCCTGGACACTGTGTCATGCCTGGCACTATGTCAGTGCTTCTCTGCTGTTCATAGGGTTTTCAATGGCTGATTATTTTGGGATCATTTTTCATGAGGGAGCTGCCAGTTCCTTCTCCTATTTTCATGCAACTGGAGATCAAACCCTGGGACTCACAGTGAGCAGAGCAGCACTCCACCAACTGAGCTAAACCCCAGCCCAATAGAGAGATATGATAGCTATGTTAATAGTGGATACATTTTTGTTGTTGTTGTTAGGTGCTGTTGAGTCGTGTCTGACTCATAGCAACCCTTACAGAGTTATGAATGGCTGATTGTTTTTCAGGATTGCCATGGGAGTGAATTGCCATGTCCTTCTGATTTTGTGGTGCTGGGAATTGAACTCAGGACCTCAGATCCTACAGAGCGGTGCTCTACCAACTGAGCTAAATCCCAGCCTTAATGGATACACTAAAATAGGTTTATTACACTGGATTTTTATTTTATGCCCTATTTTTCTAGATTTTTGGTAATAGGTATATTAATTATTTTATAATTAGGGTAATTTTTAAATGAAAGTGTGTTCGAGTCACAGGTATCAGGTCTGGGTTTCAGCTCAGTTGGTACAGTGCTGGCTCTGCACTCTGTGAGGCCCCTGTGCTTGATCCTGAGCACTGTGAAAAGGGAAGAAGGACCTGGCAGCCCATCCTAAAACAATCAGCCATCAAAAACCATATAGTAGCAGAGAAGCATGGATATAGTGCCAGGCAAGTCACAGTGTTGAGTAGTGTTTCATCTGTTATACATAGGGCCAATATGAATCAGACCCACTAGGTGGCACTTAACAAGAATAAGTCATAGGCGCATACTAATAATCTCTAACATATATTGAGCACTTACTATATGCTGGGTAGTGACCTCAGATTTGTTCATTAAAAAATCTCATTTAATCTACATTTAAGAATACAAAAGGTGAAGCTAGGTCTTGTTAGCATTCCTGTTTTATAGGTAAAGAAGCTGAGGGCTGGGAAAATTCCATAATCTCTCAAATGAGTTCAAACCCTAACACCCCTATTCCTGAGTAAATGTCCTTAGATACAACAATGCTAGGTTCTCCACCTTTCTTGGACATGATCCGCAAAGTTCTACTATTCCTCACAGCATTTCTCTTCAGGACCCGCCATATTATACTTGAAGTATCAGTCAGGACCTTGAAACTTTAGAATAAAATTATCCATCCAAACTCCAAACAATCAAACATTAATTCCAATGAAACTAAGCAACACTTATATTTGAAATCTTGATGATTAATAAGGGTTAACCAAAGGGGAATAAAATAGTATGGGTGAAAGAACTCAAGTCTGGAGGCCAAGCACAGAACAATGTTTCCAAGCATTTAGAAAACTAAGTCAGCTGTGTTATTCCCATTCAAACAAGGAATGTGCTCATTATAAATGATGGTCTCTAGTTTGTTTACCACCTAGAAATTTAGGAAATACATCAAAACCCACATCCTCTGATTTCCTTCCTTTATCCATTGTATCTTCTCATGCCATAGAAAGAAATAAAACCTCATTTCTGTAAGAGGTTCATCATTCAGATTTCTTACAGGTTGATACATAAAATCACTCCCTCACTTTATTGCTCTGAATTTTCTCTCTTGCTCTGAATTTTTTCCTTTCATTTGCCCATTATGGCTCAGTGGGAGACTGCACTGTAATTGCAGGATAACTAGCAAATACCTAAACACATTCCGGCAATGAGGTTCTGACAATAAACTACTAAAAGATTTGAATCCTCTTTCCTACCCTCCTATATTAGTAAATCTATTCTAAAAGACATATACAGCTCTAAAGCTATTTTTTAAATAATTTTTTTTCTGTTATGATTTGTCTGGTCCTGAGGTTTCTTTCTTTCTCACCCTGGTGACTGTGGGGAAGCGGGCAAGAAAATGCAGTAACACTGACTGGCCCATATCATTCAGAGCAGGTGTATGATGGACATTTGGGCCCACTTTCAAAAGCATTGCAGCTTTCTACCAATCTTTTAGTAAATCTCTGATTTGTTTTTATTTTATTTTACTTAAGTAGGTATGTATTTATATCTGTATGTATGTATTTTTGTGGTACTGTGCATTTGAAGCCAGGGCCTTGTGCATACTTTACAAACTCTCTACCATTGAGCTGCACCCCCAGCCCCTTTTCTATTTTTTATCTTGAAACAGAGTCTAGCTAAGTTGTGCAGGCTGTCTTGGGCCTCAAATTTGTGATCCTCCTGCCTCTGCCTCCCAAGTTGCTGCAATTACAGGCCTGTTCCACCATGCCCAGCCCAAATATCTGATTTATAAATAAATACATAAAAATAATACCTTATATCTTTAACACCACTGTAGGTAACAGCACTCCAAAGAACAAATTTTGTATAACATTTTCCAGTGATTTTTTAAAAATCTTTTTGAACTGGGTGCTGGGAAGGTGTGCAGTAAAGCTGGCTTTGGTGGGATACAATTGTTTCAAACACTTGCCTCTGACTTCATTCTTTAATGAACATCTCTGGAATCAGTAATTACTGTGGGAACACATCTTTAGAGCTATTCTCAAAGAGCAAAATTGGCAGAGGTTGGTTTTATAAAGTTCACAAAATGAATGGTGCCTTATTGCCATAAACAAAGGGATTTTTTAACAACCAGCTTTAAAATACCCAGCGAATTACTGATAAGTGAATCAGAGAATAAAGATAAGTCTTTAATTGACAAGAAAATGAAGGATTAGGCTAATAGTGCATTATAGCAATATGCCACGAATTCAAACTTAGGACTTTTTCCCCATTTGAACCAAGTAATTTAAAATCCTTTTAAAAAAACATAAAGACTATTTCTTCTGCAACATTTCTGATTAAAATCTCCCAAGATGTGTGCAACTAGCATTCAATCACAGCATGAATTCTTCAAGTGACTATCGTATTCTCATAACTGTTTGAGGTGACATATAATGATTTTGAACTTTAAGCAATCTTTACAAAATATAATTGTCAACTAAACACATCTAAGTAAAATTATACTTTAACCCTAAATTAGCATGTATGTTTTTAAATTTTTGATATCAAGATTAAATTATTTAAGAGAACAAATATATCTTGTTAATGACATGATTCTTCTATATATTTCAACATTTTCTATTTTAATCTAAGATTTAAAAAACCAAGTACTAATATGAAAATTGTGAATGAATAATATGAACATTAAGAAAATCAAAGGAAGGTCTAGGTTTAACATTAGAGTGAGTATGTAAGGTTTTTTATTTTCCTTGAGGATAAACAGATTGAACTAATTGGTAACATAGGTAATATGGTCATCCCTCAGTACCTGCAAGAGAATGGTTCTTTTTTTCATGGCAAATGACTTAATATTATACATAAAGATATAAATGCTGTGTTATAACTTTTTTATTTTTGTCCTAGTTCTCTAAAAACTCCAAAGTTCTGACTACTTTTAAAAAGTCAGGCATATATGTTTTACATATTTCTTAAAAAATTTAACACAGTATCTTTTTTCTAAAAGTCTTAAATATGAGAGTCTCACTATTATTAATATTAAATGTTTTTAAGCTTTTATGAAGCAGTTTCCAATGTGAGATAAATCATTTGTTGAAGATCTACAATTAGACACAGTGGGACATGCACTGGACTTTTTTT
>VMDO01017205.1:0-12841 GCA_007922755.1 Pedetes capensis | reverse complement strand
GAAGAAATATATTAAAAGCAATGAAAACAATTACTGAGAACATACCAGGCCCCAGAACTGTGCTAAGTACTTGAAAGCTACAAACTCCTCTATTCCACAGGACAATTTCAGGAGGCATGTATTATCCCCATTTTATGCACAAGAAAATGAAGGACATACTTAGCATATTTCAGAGTCTGACAGCTAACAACAGTGAGGTCAAGATTTAAATCCATAGTCATTTGATTCATCCACTAATTGCCAGGTACACATCCAGGAAAAACCATATGCTAACTTCTTTATTGAAGAATAAAAACAAAATCCATGTTATCAGATTTCAGAGTATCACATAGAAGTCAAAGAGGACTATAAGAAAGCACCCAGTCCAAGAGTTTTACAGTGATGTCTGGGAATGCTGTTGTTGTCACTGCCAGACTGACAAATAAAAAGCTTTTCAAGTAGGAAAAGTTGGTATGTAATAACTTCATAGAAAATGGACAGCTTTCCTGAGAAAAGGTATCTTATTCTTGACTTTATACATTTTCAAGGGATAAATGTAAATTGTTGTTGTTGTTGTTAGGTGCCGTCGAGTTGGTACCCGACTCATAGCAACCCATAAATGTAAATAGGAAATATATAAGCCAATATAGAAGAAAATCTAAACAATTCTAGTAACTATGTGAAAATATTTTTTTAAATTCATTTATTTTAAAGATATGGAAGATTCCCATGGTTCTTCTAGCCAGAATGTATCTTGGCTCCACTTTTATTAACACTAATAAAAGCTAGTATTTATATCATTTCATATAAAATTTCACTTATTGTATTTTTGCAATGATTTTTATTCACCATAGCACAATTTAAAATGCATTCTAATTGTCTATTTCATTTACTGTTGACTTTTTCCATTTAAAATAATTTGGAAAAAACAAAAGTAACTTTTTATACTATGCAAAGAACAATAATTAAGGAAAATTGTTTAACATTAAATAGATAATACTCTAAAACTGGAACAGTATTCCTAATATATTTGTAAACTGCACTGATATGTATTTCAGCATAACATGGAACATGGAAGACTAAAACAATCAATTGGGCCAAGTGTGGTGATGCACAACTATAATCTCAGCAACTCGAGAAGCTGAGGCAGGAGGATCTCAGTTCTGAGGCAAGAGGCAGGCTGTATAACTTAGTGAGACCCTGTCTCATGATCAAAAAATAATAAAAGGCACTGGGGGTTCAGCTCAGTGGTAAATCACTTGCAAAGTATGAGCAAGGCCTTGGGTTCAACCCTCTAGTACCAAAAGTTAATTAATTATCAGTTGACTTTTTTCATTGGCAGCTGAGATACTCTAGCATTATTAAAAGATCAAGAATGAAAGAGTAAAAAAAGGCAGAGATGTCAATAAATTATTTGGTCATCTTCACAATGATTCCTCTCCCATAAATTTGTGCCTGCTCTGACCATAGAGTACATGGCACAATGGCAAAAAAGGAGGTTATGCCAATTTCAGTCCTAGGCTGCAAGTGGGTGGCAGTTTCTGCTTTGATTACTTGGAGTCCTGAACCTCAATGAATGAAGTCTAATTATCCTGGATAACAGACCCAGAAGAAATCCTAAAGCGTATTGCTTTTGCTTGGGAGAAAGAACCTGGTGAGGACAGCCTTTCAGCTAATCTCAACAAGGCATAAGCCACGTCAATAAATTTGCCTTGAAAAACACCCATCAGCTGCATAGCATCAAGTGACCCCAGTACAAGAACTACCCTAGCCAAGCCCTGCCCAAAGTCCAAGTCCAAAAACTTGTTAAGTATAATAAAATGTTGAGTAATAGTGTAGGATGGAAGCATAAGAATGGACCAGCAAAGGAAAGGGTAAAGGAGGAGGCAATGAAGTGGAAGAAAATCTATAGTCAACTCCCAGAAGCCAAATGAAGAAAGGAATCAAGAATGAGAAGCTAGTTCAACTGTATATAATGTGACTTAAGTAGGAAGAGTGGGAAGAAGGTTGACCATAATGTTTGATAATGTAGAATTCATTGGTGACTGAAAAGAGCTACTTTGATAGAAGGTTGGGGAAAAAATGCTGCTGGGAATGGATTAAAGGGAGAACGAAAGGGAAAGAACTGGAAGCTGAGTGTTTGGAAAACACATGGGTAGTCTTGACTAAAAGGACACCAGAGGACTAGTTATAGCTAGATGTCCATGTGCTACCAAAGAGAGTTTTCTATTGTGAGATTAGATAAATACAGAACATTTCTATCCTGTTGGGAATTGCCCGGCAGATATGGGGAAATTAATTATGAAGCAGAGAAATGGGACAATTAAGAAAGTATTGTCCATTCATTAAGTAGATGAATAGGCCTGGTACACAATAGGAGTGGCTTTACATAAAAACACAACCACTTTATCCATAGTAACATCGGGCAAGGTCAAAGGCATAGAGGCTGGGAATTTCAGTGAGACAACTGGGGGGCTTTATGGCATTTATTTTTGTAAATGTGGTACTTACACAAACTAGACCCAAGGATCATTTCAATAAAATAGTTTGGCTCTAGGCAGTTATAGGAATACAATGTTTAATGAATAAGTTTGACAAAGAAATATTGAGTGGAGGTTATTTAATAAAATGTGAGAGTAGTTAGAAAAATGGGAATACTGAATCCAACCTACTGATACTCTTTACCAAAATCAATTTCAAGTGCACTTAAAAGTTAAATGGCTAAAAATCACACAACAAATGATTCTTAAACCAAGCTAATACAGAATTGAAACTGTAGCAGATCTCCTAATGAGGAAAAGTTTTGTAAGTTGTTAAGTGACACATTGTAAATGAAAAATCAGAGTCCAAAACTATATGTTTAGTATGAACATGCTTATTTGGACTGTAATTGCTGAAATACAAAATTTCTAACAACTAGATTTCTGTAGCTTAAGTTTCTGCCTGTTAACACTTTTCTAGTTCACACATGTATGAAATGTTTGAATGAAAGATTTTCTCTTTTCAAAATTACTGTTCTCCAGAAACTACTGATTTCTTTCTGCTACTTGTGAAAGAAGTGAGAAGGGTTATTGAATTAATCCTAGGTTTGAGGTCTAGATGAAAGAGGAGAGAAGAGGGGAGAGTGAAACACTCCATGAAGATATCTCACTCTAAACACAGAAGGCATTGAACCTTTCTTTGCACTTTGGAGTCTACATAACTCATTCTGCCTCCAAACCACCAAATGTATGAGGTCTTATCATTAAAGATGTTATGTCTTTCATACATTTTTCATTGCAAAAGGAAAAATAATCAAATATATTAAAATGAACATATTTGTTTAGGAGTGGTGAAATTATGGTTCAAGTTTCTATTTTCATACTTTACTTTTGCAATATTCTTTAAAACTTCCATATAAAAATTGAGAATCTATAAATTTACTATAAATACCTCAAGATTAAACAATTTAATTATATCTCTGAGTTAAATTTTATTTCCCAATGTATTTTAGCTCAGTTGGTAAAATGCTGCTCTATACTTTCTGAGGACCCGAGTTCCATCCCCAGCAACACAAAACTTGAGGAAGCATGTGGCAATCTACTCCCAAAACAATCAGCGATTGAAAACCCTATGAGGGTCGCTATGAGTCTGACCCAACACAATGGCACCTAACAACAACAACTACCATGTATTTATTCCTGCTACATACTCTTCAGCAGCTGGGATTTAGCACAGTTGGTAGAGCAGTGCTCTGCAGTCTCTGAGGTCCTGGATTTGATTCCCAGCACTGCAAAAATGGGAGAAACACTTCGGAAAATGGGAATACCTGAGCACCTAATTGTACTCATGAGGAATCTGTATGTGAACTGGGAGGCAGTTGTTCAAATAGAACAAGGAAACTCTGCCTGGTTTAAAGTTGAGAAAGGTGTGTGTCAGGGTTGTATGTTTTCACGATATCTCTTCAATTTATAGGCTGGGCAAATAATCTGAGAAGCTGGACATTATGAGGAAGAACACAGCATCAAGATTGGAAGAAGACTCATTAACAACCTGAGTTATGCATATGACACAACTCTGCTTGCTGAAAGTGAAGAGAATTTTAGACATTTACTGATGAAGATCAAAGATCATAGCCTTCGGTATGGGTTATGACTAAACATCAACAAAACAAAAATCCTTACAACTGGGTCAGCACGCAACTTCACAATAAATGGAGAAAAGATTGAGGTTGTCCAAGATTTTACTTTGCTTGGCTCTATAATTAATGCCTATGGAAGTAGCAGTCAAGAATTCAAAAGATGCTTTACTCTAGGAAAAGCTGTGGCAAAAGATCTCTTTGGAGTATTGAAAAGTAAAGATATCACATTGAAGATGAAGGTGTGCCTGACTGATGCCATGGTATTTTCAGTTGTATCCTATGGTTGTGAAAGCTGTACATTGAACAAGGGAGACAGGAAAAGAATTGATGCTTTTGAATTATGGTGTTGGATAAGATAATTGAATATAAGATGGACTGCTAAAAGAACCAACAGGTCTGTCCTAGAAGAAGTGCAACCAGAGTGATCCTTGGAAGCAAGGATGGTTAGACTGCATCTTATATAGTTCAGACATGTAGTTAGCAGGGACCAATCCCTGGAGAAAGACATCATGTTTGGGAGAGTGACAGGTCAACAAAAAAAAGGAAAACCCTCAATCAGATGAATTGACACAGTGTCTGCAACAATGGGCTTAAACATAAATAAGATCATTTGCTTGGCACAGAATTGGGAAGTATATTGATCTGCTATACATAGGGTCACTATGAGCCAGACTCGACTTGAAGGCACCTAACAACAACACAATTCTTCTACTATTATTCCATTTACATTTTGATTGCCATTGATTCTAACATACCTGGAGTCAGGTCAAGACTGAGTCCTGGACTTCTGGTTCACAATGGCAGATTAAAGGGAGCTTCCATGTATATCATAAAACAAAGGAGTTAGAATAGGAAGGAACAGACTCTTTTCCAAAGAAAGAAAGTCTAGAGAAGCACAGAAATTACAGATGAGATTGTGAGATGGTGCCAGGTTTCAGAATGGAGCTAAAGAGCAAGAGTGAGTCCACTGGGTATATCTCCTGCAGTAGCTTCCTATAGGGGAAAAGAAATGGAGCCCTCTTCCAAAGGATTAAGTCAGACAGACCTGGCCATCAGACTGGCTGTCCCACACGACAGGCCATAGTCCTTGATGCCTTTGAACTCTTCCAGGGACTTGGTGAGACAATGGCTCTTCCTGACAGAGAGGAGACATTGGAGAAGTGACTCTCTTTTCTACACTCCATGTCTCTAAGACACTGTGACCCAGCACCATCCTGAGAGGGAACCTATTGTATGAGACTGACCTACCCAAGGGGGCCTGAAAATAAAGATTTATCAGCCATGGAGAGCCTGGGGGAGACCTACCACAACCCCAGCATGCTACATAGCTGTAGCACACAGTAACAGAAAGGGAGGAGATGGTGGCTGACATGCTAAGAGTTTCAGGCAGTAAGAGAGTTGGAAAAGTTGTTCAGAAGCAAGCCCAACCTCCTGGAGAGAGGAGATGACTCCATCTCCTGAGGGGAACTATGGAGGCTGTCAACTCTGAGCTGTAGCCAGATAAAAAGACTGCATCCTCAACTGAGCACCACCTCCACCTAACAGACTCCAATATTAAAGGCCACAAAAAGAAGCCCCTCTACTACACCACCACCACCACCACTACCAACACTAATTATTCTCCTCCTCCTCCTCTTCCTCCTCCTCCTCCCTCTTTTTCTTTCTTCTTGTTGTGCTGGGGATTGAACCCAGGGCTTTGCATGAGGTAAGTGCTGTGACATTGTGAAGTATCCCCCAGCCTTTTTCTTACTTTTATCTAGAGATGGGATCACATTGAATTGTACAGCCTGCCTCTGGCCTAGGGCTCAAGATCCTCCTGCCTCATCTCTCAGAGACAATGGGGTTACACAGGAGCATGTTGGTGTTTGGTTCTTCTTTTTTTTTTAATCTTTTTCTGTTTTTCTATTCTTCCCCCCTTTCACTGTTAATTTTCATTTCATCCCTTCCCTTTTTTATATTGTAACTTTTGTCTTTTTCTTTTTTGTTTTCAAACACTTTTTCTGTCTGTGTATCTCTCTTTTTCTATTTACTAAAATTAGAAAATGTAAAAAGTGAAATGAGGGGCATAAACATTGATACTCTAAGCATCAATCAGCTAAAATGGACTGGTATTGACCACTTTGCACCAGATAATCACATGGTCTAGTATGTGGGAATGAAACTTAAAAAGAAATGAAGTTGCATTCATCATTCAAAAAATCACCTCAGGATCTATCCTGACAGATGATATTGTCAGTGATAGAATAATATACATATGCCTACAAGGAAGATGTGTTAAAATGACTGTTATTCAAGTGTACACATCAACCACTAAGTCCACAAATGAAGAAATGGAAGATTTTTACCATGCCCTGTCATCTGAAATTGATCAAACAGACAATCAAGATGCACTGATAATTACTGGTGGTTGGAATTCAAAAGTTGGAAACAAAGAAAACTCAGTAGTTGGAAAACTCAGTAGTTGGAAATTTTGTCAGATCAATAAGTTTTTTGTTGCAAACACATTTTTTCACCAACATAACCAGTCAGTACACACATGGAATTCACCAGATGGAACATGAAAGAATTATATTCACTACATTTGTGGAAAGAGACAATGGGAAACCTCAATATTAGAGGTCACAACATGACCAGGTTATATGTAGCAGACCACTGATTACTTATTTCCATATTCAAACTGAAACTAAAGAAAATTACAAGTATATGTGAGTCAAGGTATGGTCTTGAGTATAACTCACCTGAGTTCAGAAACCATCTCATGAACAGGTTTGATGCATTAGACACTAATGATTGAAGACCAAATGAGGTGTGGCATGACATCAAAGATATCATTCATGAGGGAAGCAAAAAGTTAAAGACAAGGAAAAAAGAATACACCAAGTTGTATGTCAAAGAGACCGTGAAACTTGCTTTTGTATAATGAGTAGCTAAACTAAAAGGAAGCCATTATAAGGTTAAAGAACTAAACAGATTTCAAAGGGCAGCTTGAAAAGACAAAATTGAATACTATAATGAAATGTACAAAGAGTTAGAAATAGAAAACTAAAAGCAAAGAGCATGCTCAGTTTTTCTCAAGCTTAAGGAATTAAAGAAAATATTCAGCCAGGTGCAGTGGCATGTGCCTGTAATCCCAGAGACTCAGGAGGCAGAGGCAGAAGAATTACAAGTTCAAGACCAGAGGTAGTTTGTGTAATTTAGTGAGATTCTGTCTCAAAAAAGTAAAAGGGCTGAGGGTACAGCTCAGTGATACAGCACTTGCAAAGCATAAAAGTACAAGGCTCTGAGTTCAACCCCCAGTACCTCAAAAAGAAGAAAGAAAGAAAGAAAGAAAGAAAGAGAGAGAGAGAGAGAGAGAGAGAGAAAAGATAGAAAGAAAGAAAGAAAGAAAGAAAGAAAGAAAGAAAGAAAGAAAGGGAGGGAGGTAAAGAAAAGAAAAGAAAAGATTCAAGCCTCAAGTGGAATAATGAAGGATTCTATAGGGAAAATATTAAATGACACAAGAAACATGAAAAGAAAATGGAAGGAAAATAGAGAGTCATTATAGCAAAAAGAATTGGTGGATGATCAACCATTTCAAGAGGTAGCATATAATCAGGAACCAATAATACTGAAGCAAGAAGTGGAAGCTGCCTTGAAGGAATTAATGAAATACTAATAGAAATGTTTCAACAAACAGATGCAACAGTAGATGTGCTCATTTGTCTATAGCAAGAGATTGGAAGGATCCATATTTGTGCCTATTCCCAAGAAAGGGGATCCAATTGAATGTGGAAATTATTCCATGATATCATTAATACCACACACAAATACAATTTTGCTAAATGTCATTCAAACATGACTGCAGCAGTATATTTACAATTAACTGCCAGAAAATCATGCCAGATTTAGAAGAGCACATGGAACCAGGGACATCATTGCTAATGTCAGATGGATTTTGTCCAAAAGCAGAGAATACCAGAAAGATGTCTACCTATGTTTTATTGACTATGCAAAGACATTTGACCATGTGGATCACAACACATTATGGATAACATTGTGAAGAATGGGAATACCAGAGCACTTAATTATTCACATGAGGAATCTATACATGACCCATGACATAGTCATAATTAGAACAAATCAAGGAAACAGAGCTTGATTTAAAGTTAGGAAAGGTATGCATCAGGACTGTATCCTTTCCTTGTACCTGTGCAGTCTCTATGCTGAGAAAATAATCTAAGAAGCTAGACTTAACGAAGAGGAACTTGGTATAAGGACAGAAGGAAAATTCTTTTAACAACCTGAGCTATATAAAGGACACAACTTTGCTTGCCAATATTGAAGAGGATTTGAAATGTAGGGAAAACACTTCAAGACAGGCATAGGCAAGGACTTTCTGAATAAGACCCAATAGCTCAAGAAACAATAGCAAGGATTGACAAATGGGATTGCACTAAATTAAAAAGCTTTTGCACATCAGCAGACACATTTATCAGAATGAAGAGTAAACCTACAGAATGGGAGAAAATCTTTGCCAGCCCATACTTTAGACAGGGTTAATATGTAAAATATAGGAAGAGCTAAAAAAATTAATCACCACAAAAGCAAAGTATCCAATCAAAAAATGGGCAAAAGAACTGAACAGAGACTTTTCAAAAGGAGAAATACAAGTGGCCAACAATCACATGAAAAAATGTTCAACATCATTAGCCATCAAGGAAACACAAATCAAAACTATATTGAGGTACCATCTCACCCCAGTCAGAATGGCTACCATCAGCAAAACAAACCATAACAAGTGCCTGCATAGATGCAAGGAAAAAGGAACCCTAGTAAACTGCTGGCAGGAACGCAGGTTGGTGCAGCCACTTTGGCAATCAGTTCAGAGGTTCCTAAAAAAACTAAAAATAGAACTACCATATGATCTATGTATACCACTCCTGGGTATATTTAAGAAGGAATATAAGCCTATATACCACAGAGATGCCTGCTCCTTCATATTTATTGTGGTGTTATTCATGATAGCCATGATATGGAATCAACCTAGGAGTCCATCAACAGATGAGTGGGTAAGGAAATATATACACATCATCGCATTTTATTCATCCATAAAGAAGGACAAAAGTATGGCATTTGTGGGAAAATGGATGAAACAAGAGATCATCATTTTAAGTGAAATAAGCCAGATCCAGAAAGATAAACATTACATACTTTCTATCATATGCAGGTGTTCAACTTTAATATATAGTCAATATTAAAACATATAGGTCATAAAAGTAGAAAGGATCTATATAGGAAAAGATAATGGACTAAAGAAAAGGGTGAGGGGGCAAGAAGAAATGGTAAAAAGGAGAAAGTAAAAGAAGTATCACATATTTTGCCCTAAAGGCAAAAATCAGGAGAGAGGAAGGAAAGAAGGAAGGAAGGAAGGAAGGAAGGAAGGAAGGAAGGAAGGAAGGAAGGAAGGAAAAGGAAGGAAGGCAGGTAGGCAGGCAGACAAATAAGGCATTCAAACAGAAAGGGGACCATTGGAGGAGAAGAAGGGTTAGGGAAACAGGACATGAGAGGGTAATCCAGGAGGTTAACTTGAGCAATGTACAATGTGAAATGCATGTATGCAAATGCCATAATGAAACCCATGAAGTTGTAAACTAAAAAAGTACTAATAAAATAAGATTACTGGAAAAAACTGAATCCTCAGTTTATTGCACATCAATTGTGTGTACTCCTCTGATAAAATAAAAATAACTATACCATGTGTTCCAATAAACGTTAGCAAATAAAACAAGTTAATGGAATGAAAATATTTTGTGAAGTGCAAAATATCATGAAATGTGCCTTTGGGTTATTTTTGTACTAAAATATTAACCAGGAGAAACTATATAGTCCATTTATAATCTAAGTCTATTTCCCTTTTTTAAAAGCAAGACTCAATTTGGAGATCATGTCCCAAAGGCAAACATGAGAATCAGAAATGTTTAGAGTAGAATTGAGTATACTGACAATCTTAAATTTTCAACAAAATTATTATAGACTAATTGAAATTACTGAAAATTCATGGCCTTCCAAAAGACTAGTATCTTACTTTTATAAAAATGATGTTGTTGTTGTTGTTGTTAGGTGCCATCGAGTCAGTATTTGACTCATAGCGACCCTGATAGGGTTTTCAATGGCTGACTGTTTCGGGATTGCCTTGGGAGTGGATTGCCAGGTCCTTCTCCCATTTTTGCGGTAATGGGAATTGAACTTGGGACCTCAGAGACTGCAGCACAGTGCTCTACCAATTGAGCTAAATCCCAGCCCCTTTATAAAAATGATACATAAGTGAAATATATATACTAAGTATTAAACTATAGATTTTTCTCTATAGTTGTATGAATTATGAATTATGCATATGATAGAAAATGGTGACAAAGGAACCCAAATCTCTGTAAAAAAATGAACCATAATTCAAATTTTCTTTGCTGGAGAAAAGCAGAATTATATGACTACAAGCTCAATAGAGATCAAGGTAAGGAAATAGAGGAATTCTTCTTATTATAAACAGATTTAATTCTAAAAGGTTATTCCTAATTCTATTTAATGAGTCAAAGTTGGCACTATAAAATTAAGTTCTGCTGTAGCACACAGCTCAGAAATCTTATTAGTCAAACACTGAAAATTGAATCTTTTCAGATCACTGAAGAGTAACACAGCACAAACACAAAACAGTCAAGATTGTATATGCATAATTAGGGGAATAAAAGGAAAAACTGCCTGATTACATCAATTCTTCATATTAACTATCAGTCAGATTGGGGCCAGAAAACTCTGACTTGTAGACTAAAGCCAGACTGAGCTTGTTTTTATAAATAAAGTTTTATTGGAATAAAGCCACACCCAGTTGTTTACATGTTATCTACAGATGATGTTGCTATCCAATGGGAGGCACATGTCCCACAAAGCCTAAAATACTTATCATCTTATCCTTTGAACAAAATGTTTACAAACTCCTGAACTACAAAGTATCAATATATACATGCATATAATAGTCTTATCATCACCAGTTACACAGCACTATAGCAAGCTCTATTTTGAATCACCACTACAGCCTGAAAGATAAAATGAATACATGATATATGCAATATATTATGTGTCTTCTATATACATAGTGGAGGAGATATAAATTCCCCTTGTCCGCCTGACTTTCCCATTGTGGAAACTGAGCCAACATGGCTTAAGTCATTTCCAAAGATAACACAGCCACTGTGACAAGCTTCAAATAGTGAATAGTTTCAGAGTTTGGGCTCTTGATCTCTAGTCTATATGCATATTAATCTCTTTTCTCACAAAAGGAAAATGAGTTTGAGAGACATTAATTATATTGCTTAGTATTACATTATTACCAGGTAGGTAAGCTAGACTTTAAAAGCAAAGCCAACACATCTGCCATTTTCCCACATAATTGCCCCACGATGTTGTCCCTAAAGAGAGAAACTATTGGAAAGCTTATGGGAGAAAATTATAACAATGTAATGGTTGGGAAGACACACTATGAGAAGAAGAGATTATTCATTTTCAGAAAATAAATGATGTGGTTTATTTTAAATTACAGTCAAGAATAACATGGCTTTGGTTGTTAATAATACCAATGCACAGAATATGGTGGTTTTTAAAAAGAAAGCCTTTACTATCTAATGTATGGAATTCTATAATCTGAGGAGTACCTCTGAGCCACAGATAGGATTATTTCTAAAATACAATGCTGAAAACACATATCTTAATCTGCATAACAAAATAAAGCCAAAAATTTGGGTTTAAAGACACAGAAGGAATTAAAATTGAGCTATGAAACAGATGGAATGACAAATTCTAGCCAATAGTATGAAGAACTTAAGTGGTATAATTGTGTGAGCACAGTGATAGAGCTGAGATAAAAAATATTTTCCTAATGCAGAAAACAAAAATGTCCCAGAGGGAAGATACAGTAGAAACACAATTTTTCAAACATGATAATGTATTGAAATCCTGTTATGCTAAAATAGACTCATTTTTACTTGCTTTATTTTAGCATTTACGCAACCAGCAAATATTCACTATGTACCAGGCCATCCCTTTAAGATGCTTGGTGAAACACACATCTTAGCCACTAGAATAAAAGTTTCAAAATGTTCACATAATAGACATATGTGACCCCAGATAACATTCTACCACAGATTATTAAGTAGTTGAATATTTATGATTTGAACAAATTTATTTGAATATCATATGCTACTTAGTGGAAGAATTGCCTTAGCCAATAGACTTGGCAGAAATAATCCCAAGGTTTCCCTATTCAAACCACATGACACTACTAGGTTGTCATATTCAAATCACATGGCACTACGCTCCTACCAATAATAGGAACAATGGTATTGGTAGTATTAGAAAGACTATGAGCTTCCTAGGCAGATAGTGGAAGACATTTGTTGTTGTTTAACCTTGGGTAAAACTTACTTTTATCAGTACCGGAATGTTGAACCCAGGTACTCACTCATGCTAGACAAGTGCTCTACCACTTAGCTGCACGCCCAGCCCTGTTTTAATTATTTCATTTTGAGACAGTCTTACTGCAGCTTCCTTTGGCCTCAAACTCATGATCCTCCTGCCTCAACCTCCAGTTCACCAGGATTTCAGGTATGCCACATTGCCTGGCCTTCTGTGCCTTTTTCTCATTTTTAATTGGGATAATGATGGTTTGTGAGAAATATATACTACTGAGTAATAGCTAACCATATTACCTGA
>VMDO01017204.1:0-45518 GCA_007922755.1 Pedetes capensis | reverse complement strand
ATTTTGCTTTGCTTGGCTCTATAATCAACACCCGTGGAAGCAGCAGTCAAGAAATCAAAAGACGCATTGCTCTAGGAAAAGCTGTGGCAAAAGATCTCTTTAGAGTATTGAAAAGCAAAGATGTCACATTGAAGATGAAGGTGCGTCTGACTCATGCCATGGTATTTTCAGTGACATCATATGGTTGTGAAAGCTGGACATTGAACAAGAGAGACAGAAAAAGAATTGATGCTTTTGAATTGTGGTGTTGGAGACGTCTATTGAATACACCATGGACTGCCAAAAGAAGCAATAAATATGTCCTAGAAGAAGTGCAACCAGAGTGCTCCTTGGAAGCAAGAATGTCCAGACTGTGTCTTACGTATTTCGGACATGTAGTCAGGAGAGATCAATCCCTGGAGAAGGACATCATGTTTGGGAGAGTGGCAGGTCAACGCAAAAGGAAAACCCTCCACCAGATGGATTGACACAGTGACTGCAACAATCGGCTTAAACATAAATAGATCATTTGTCTGGCACAGAATCGGCAAGTGTTTCAATCTGCTGTACATAGGGTCACTATGAGTCGGACTTGACTCGATGGCACCTCACAACAACAAACAACAACAGCAAGGTTTCTGAGAAACATATCTATCCCATCTTACAACTCTTTCAATATAAGAGACAGGTTAGAGGGAGAATGTAGAGTGCTGTATCCTGAACTACTGAATGGAGAATATGCCCTCCTACATTACCTTCATGAGTACCATTTTGCTCAACTCAGAGTCAGGTGTGAACTAGATTGTAGTCAATTTAAAAGTGAAAGTCTGGCATGGGCTGAGACCTCAAATTTTAGGTGATTATTTGAACACTTATCCATTTTCAGTCCTATCTGTGAGAAGGGTAAGGCCAAAGGCCTAATTTAAAAATTAAAATGCAGCTGGGCACCATGGTTCATGCCTGTTATCCCAGCAACTTGCGAAGTGGAGGCAGAAGGATCACAGGTTCAAGGCCATAGGTAGCCTGCATAACTTAGTGAGAACTTAACTCAAGGTTAAAAAAAAAGGAGGGGCGATGGGTACCTCCCAGTGGTACAGCACTTGAAAAGTATGTGCAAACCCCCAAGTACCGAATTTTTTAAAAATTAAAATGCATAGTCAGTGATTTCAAGTGTTGGACCACTATACTGCTATCCTACAGGTGTACCACAGAATTGAAGTGGCTCTGATTCTGTGTTAATGGTGGAAAAATTTTGGGTGTTATTCTGACTGAATTATAAGTGACTGTGAGCAGGTAATGCCATTGCTTTTCAGGTGTAGAAAAGCAGCAAAGCCTCAGAGATAAACCTGTAGATGATGACAACAGATCAGAGATTACGTGTGCATTTGACCTGACTCAAGTGTAGGTACTTCTGAGCTCACACTGGGGTTAGAGCCCAATACACTCACCCAAAATTGAAAATCTTGTAAGTTTAAAATGCATTTAATACATCTAACCTAGTGAGGCCTGCAGCCATAGCCCTGTGGCATCCGATCCCAGCAGATCTCAGAAGCTAAGCAGGGTTGGGCCTTGTTACTACTTGGATGGGAGACCACCTGGGAACACCAGGTGCTGTAGGCTTGGGAGACGGACCTGGCAACCCATTCCTAAAAATCAATCCGCCATTGAAAACCCTATGAACAGCAGAGAAGCACTGACAACAGTGTTTCCCTGTTGTACACAGAGTCGCTCTGAGTTGGATACTGACTCGACGGCACCTAACAACAACAACAACAACAACAACCTAGTGAGGATCATAGCTTAACCTAACTTTCCTTGAATGTGCTCAGAACACTTTCCTTGGCCTACAGTTGGGACAAATCATCCAATGTAAACTCTATTTTGTAACAAAATGTTGACTATATCATGTAATTTATTTAATACCATTCTGAAAATAAAAAGAAAAGAACAGAATGGCTATATGGGGATGCTTTGGTATCATTGTAAAGTTAAACAGTCTTAAGTCAAACCATTTTCAGTTGAGGATTGAGAAGATGGTACCCCCCTGACATTATGTTAATATGGAAGTGATGTCCATAGAAGTTCATTCTGCTTATTTTGCCTGATTACACATTCTTGTTGCTCTCTGAATTAAAAAATCTGATCCTTCATTTAACACCAAATAAGATCAGTCACTATTAAGGAGGAATTATAGTTCCACTAGACTTTTGAGGAGTTTTACTCTCAGTCGATCACATTGAAATTAAGAATTCTGAGATTAAAACAGGTGGGTATTTATCATTTCATTGTATAAATGTTGCAATGATAAGTGGAAAATTAATTGCAAGTGTTTTAATAATTGCTTGCATATTTTACAACAATGGTTTCCAAAAGCAGGAGGCTAGGTCTTAACTAATCACATAAACAAACCCTGGGGAAAGCAACTCTTCATCTCCAACTTGACTTTGGCCACCAAGAAAGGCAAGCCATGCAATATCCTGTCCACCACATGAGAAAGTCAAGGCTCATTGAAATGTACCTTCTTGCGGAAGACCCCTCCATCTGTTCACCAAACTACTAACTCCTTGCTCAAGAAACTGATGATGTTCATTATCACTACAATGAGGGAAGTAGTTAACATAAGTTCAAATGCTGACCTCTGGAATAGATGTTCAATCTCTATTACTGCACTTTTGATTTTGATGGGTTTTTTGGCCTCTAAAACTAAACTCTGTAGAGACAAGTTTAAAGCCCTACTCATTATTAAATGCCCTGCATAAAACAAACCTCCTAGAACAAAGTAACTGTTCAATAAATGATAACTATGGTGAATAAATGAATGAATAAAATGACATTTGAATTCCAATGATACACGTGAGGTGTTTCCACTTGGACTGAGGACATGAAAGAATTTAAAATTCCTATCAGGAGAAATCATATCAACTAATCTCTGCTCACTGACCCAAATTTGGCCTTTGGACTTTTCATCAATTTTCTTGTTACCTGATATCCCTTAGTAACTGGGCTCTTGAGAAATTAAAATGGGCAAAGGGTCTGAACTAAGTGAGTAAAAAGTGAGGGGAAATAATATTATGGAACTAAATTATAAAAGATTTGTCAGTATCAATTGTTTGAGAGGAATTAAAAACATAACTTCAAATTTGGAAGGTATCAGTGCAAAAATTATAACAATACTTGGGATTCCCTTCACTGGTCCTAATGTCCCTTCCTATCTATTGTTTTATTTGTACTAAAACAGAAATAATCTGCTCTGTGAAATAGAGAAGAGGCTGATTTATAAAGATCTATAGTAAGGAAAGTAACTAAACTAAAGAAAAGAAAAGAGAAAAGAAGGTGGCACTGTTGTTGGAAAATAGGAATTCTCATCCTGGCTTTCCCCATTTGTAGCTGGTGATTCCAGGTAATATGCACAAGCTTCATAAACCTCAGCTTTTTCCTCTGTAATATAAGCCTGTATTCCTATCTTATAAAGTTGTCACTAGGGCTAAATGTGAGGCTAAATGCAAAAATACCTTTAAAATGATACAGTTCTATATAAATATGATATACTTTTTCAGAAAATATGTGATGACAATTAGGTAAAATTTTTATAAAGGGTATATCACTAGGAATTGTGAAAAAACAAGGTTTATGCCTACCTGATCGCACCTAACAACAATTGTATATACTAGGGGCTGTGGTTTAGCTTAGTTGGTAAAGTACTGCTTTGTGGTCTCTGAGGTCCTGGGTTCAATCACCAGCACCACAAAAATGGGAGAAGGACACAGCAGCCCACTCTCAAGACAATCAGCCATTGAAAACTCTATGAGGGTCACTATATGTTGGACACAACTCAACAGCACCTAACAACAATAAAAATTGTATATTCTTAGTATACATGTCAGCTCACAAGGTCAGGGGCATAAAAATTCACCTTTCCTATAACTGAACTTTTATGTAATGCTTTTTTTACCTTTTGTAGTGGGAAATTTCCCCCACATGTCCATCAGTTTGTCATACTGTGGGGGCTTATGTGTTGCTGTGATGCTGAAAGTTATGCTACTGGTGCTACACATATCAGCAGGGTCACCCATGGTGGACAGGTTACAGCTGAGCTTCCAGACTAAGACAGACTAGGGAGTAGGACCTGGCAGCCCATTCCCAATTAGCCATTGAAAACCCGATGAATAGCTGAAAAAGACTATCAAATATAATGCCAGAAAATGAGCCCCAAGGTTGGAAGGCACTCGAAAGATGACTGGGAAGAGTTGCCTCCTCAACGTAGAGTCTACTTTAATGACAGAAATGGAGTAAGGCCCCAGGGACCTCCATTTGCTGATGTGGCATGACTCAAAATGAGGAGGAACAACTGTAAACATCCATTCATAACTGGATGTGGAATGTACATAGTATGAATCTAGGAAAATTACAAGTCAAAAGAGACTCTGAAATTTGCCCTTGATTGTTGAGTAGCTAAAGTAAAAGGAAGACATGATGAAGTTCAGGAACTAAAGAGAAGATTTCAAAGGGCAGCTCGAGAAAACAAAATCAAATATTATAATGACATGTAAAGATCTGGAGATAGAAAACCAAAAGGAAGGACCACACTCTCTTTCCCAAGCTTAAGGATTTGAAGAAAAAACTGAAGTCTCAAGTGGCAATAGTGAAGGATTCTATGGGGGAAAATATTAAACGATGCTAGAAACATCAAAAGAAGATGGAAGGAATACACAGAATCATTATACCAAAAAGAACCATTTCAAGAAGTTGCATATGATCAGGCACCAATGGTACTGAAGGAAGAAGTAGAAGCAATCTTGAAGGAGTTGGCAAAACACAAGGATCCAGGAATCGACGGAAAACAATAAAGATGTTTCAACAAACAGATGCAGCACTGGAGGTGCTAACATGTTTATGCCAAGATATTTGGAAAAAAGCTACCTGGCCAACTAACTGGAAGAGATCCATGTTTGTGCCTATTCCCAATAAAGGGGATTCAGCTGAATGTGGAAACTATCAAATGATATCATTAATATCACAAGCATGCAAAATTTTGCTAAAGATCATTCAAAAGTGACTGCAGCAGTATATAGAAAGGGAACTGCAAGAAAATCAAGCTGGATTCAGAAGAGGGCATGGAACCAGGGACATCATTGCTGATGTCAGATGGATATTGGCCAAAAGCAGAGAATACCAGAAAGATGCCTATGTATATTTTATCAACTATGCAAAGGCATTTGACTGTGTGGATCATAATAAATCATGGATAACACTGCAAATGAGAGTACCAGAGCACTTAATTTTACTCATGAGGAATCTGCACATGGACCAGGGGGCAGGCATTCAAACAGAACAAGGAACTGCTGCCTGGTTTAAAGTCTAGAAGGGCATGCAACAGGACTGTATCCTTTCACCATACCTCTTCTATCTCTATGCTGAGAAAATAATCTGACAAACTGGACTTTATGAAAAAGAACATGGCATCATGTTTGGAGGAAGACTCATTGACCACTTGCATTATACAGATAACACAACTCTGCTTGCTGAAAGTGAAGAGGATTTGAAACACTTACTGACGAAGATCAAAGAACACAGCCTTCATTATGGATTGCACCTTAACACCAACAAAACAAAAATTCTGACAACTGGATCAGTAAGCAACTTCAGGATAAATGCAGAAAAGATTGGTTTGTCCGAGATTTTGCTTTACTTAGTTCAACAATCAACACTCATGGAAGCAGCAGTCAAGATGTCAAAAGATGCATTACAATGGGAAAAGCTGTTGCAAAAGACCTCTTTCAAGTGTTGAAAGGTAAAGATGTCACATTGAAGATAAAGATATGCCTGACTCATGCTATAGTATCTTTAGTCACATCCTATGGTTTTGAAAGCTGGGCATTGAATAAGGGAGACAGGAGAAGAATTAATGGTTTTGAATTATGATGCTGGAGATGAATATTGAATATATCATGGGGCTGTCAAAAGAACAAACAGATCTGTCCTAAAAAAAGTGCAGCCAGAATGCTCCTTGGAAGCAAGGATGGCTAAACTGCATCTTATGTATTTGGACATGTAGTCAGGAGGGACCAATCCCTGAAGAAGAAGTGTTTGGGAAAGTGACAGGTCAACGAAAAAAAGGAAACCCTCCACTAGGTGAACTGACACAGTGTCTGCACAATGGGCTTAAATATAAATAAGATTGTGTGCCTGCACAAAATCGCTCAGTGTTTCAATCTGTTGTATAGAGGCTCACTATGGGTCAGACCTAACTCAACAGCACCTAACAACAACATGTGGGAAATTTAATTTTGGTCTATTCAGGATAAATCAGCCAGTGCAATGGATGTTTCTGTTTCCGCAGGAACTTATGGTGTGTCATAGCACCAGAATTGGTGCCTGGTCCTCAGTTATTACCTGTCCCTGTGTGCATCCACAGAGATACCCATCAACATGCCTCCACCTGGCTCCACCTGGAAGGCTACGTTCTGGGATCTCTTTACTGGAAAAGCCCTATTGACAAAAATATGCCTTATTGTTCTGTTGGTGAAGTGTGCATAAGGATATATCCCACTGGCTGGATAAGCAGGGACTAGTCCTGACGCTTATTTTATCTTCAAGAGAACAAAGGCAACATTAAAACAAACCACTTCTGCTCCTCTCACTACCATAGACAAGATTTGGCAAGCAATCCTTCTTCCTTGTGCCAAAGAAGACCTGTATAATTTTCATTTGTTCATGTCTCTGACCTGTTTCACCTGATTCTGGGCTATGACTGTCTCTTTTAAACCATAATATGTGTAGGATCTACCATCAGAGAGAAGTCAAATATCTACACCAGTCCTCAGAGTTCAAGGAGCAATCATCTCACAAACACGCGTTAGCTTTTTATTCTAGTCTTTTAGTTAAACAATAAGTTGAGCTTCCTTTGGAATAACATTTATATTGTTGGTTTGAGTAGTTTAAATCCTTTGTAGCGTATGATGGTGTATAAGCATACAAACAAATGTATAAATGAATTTGTGCTCTGAGCACAATCGGAATTTTTACAATTGAATGCAACATAACAAACCAATTAAGTTAAATAAATTTTTACTGAGTATATTTACGATAGCATGTCCTGTACTAGTTTCCAGATCTATACAAAAATAAAGACACTAATCTGGCCCCAATGTGTTCTCACAATGCAAAGTAGAAATGTAAAGTCCATGTGTCTTTTTCTGGCCATAAATAGGGTATAGGGCATATTAAATGGAGTAAAAAAAGAGGAAAATTACAGCTACCATTTGCGAAGGACTACTGAGGTACCAGGCACTGATCATTTAATCTTCAGAACATCTTCATGTGGAAGGTAGCAGCACATTATTCCATATCTTCCCTCCAAAAGAGATCAAAACAAACCCTATACTCAAGAAAAAGTACACATTTTATTGTATTCCAAAGCAAGATATTTCTAACACAATCTATTTTCTTTAAAGATAAGGTAGAGAATTGGAGATAGAGATTGATCAACATATTTTTATTTTTACATTTTTATTTTAGATTGGAAAATTTGTATTTCATTGCCAGATCAATTAAGCACACATTTATTACTTAGCATTGTTTGAAATAATTTCTACAATCTTCAAAGTTTCAATTAAAACCATGATTCTATCAAGTTGAAAGTCAAAACAAAAACACAAATATAAACTACCCTTCACGATCTGTTAATATTTAACTGTGTGGCCACAGATAAATATTTCGTTTTCTCCAAGGGTTTGTTTTCTCTTCTAGAAAGTGAGGGAAATGATGTAGATCATCTCCAACTTCCTTTCATGTGACTAAATATAACTATGTCATGCTTGTAAATGGGAGGTGGGCATGAGGGTTACTGATCCCCATAGTTGTATCCTGCCATGATTATTGGTGCCTGCAGCCGTACCAGTGTGGCACCCAATCCCATCAGATCTTGGAAGCTAAGCAGGGTCAGGCCTCGTTAGTATATGGATGGGAGACCACCTGGGAACACCAGGTGCTGTAGGCTTGGGAGAAGGACCTGCAACCCACTCCCAAAAATCTATCTGCCTTTGAAACCCCTATGAATAGCAGAGAAGCACTAACAATAGTGTTTCACCTGTTGTACGTAGGGTTCCTCTGAGTTGGACACTGACTCGACGGCACCTAACAACAAAAACAATTAGGCATTATTCTTAAAGGGATATTCTGATTGGCACAAGAATAATGACACAATTGCAACCTTTCCTTGGGAAGAGAGCACCAGTGTGCTTTGAAAGCCAAGCCTTGAAAATAATAGCTAATGCTGTATTGATAACAGTCAAGTAAGGCACTTCACAAACTTTATTTCATTAAATCATTATAAAGCTTCTGAAAAAGCTGTCCCACACCCTGAAACAACTGAAGAACCAAATGAATTGTCCAAGGCAACATAACTAGTAGTTCACGGATACTTGCACTAGTAATTTACACTCATAAGGCAGGAGTTGTTCTGATAGGTAGGGCCAGGGACAGTGCCTGCCCCTCTCTCCCTGTGGCACTGGGCTGGTGTAACTAATTATAAATCCTTTAGCACAGGATGTTCAGCCTTTTGGCTTCCCTGGCTACACTGAACAAAGAGGAATTGTCTTGGACTGCACATAAGTTACATTATATAATTGTTGTTGTTGTTGTTAGGTGCTGTCGAGTCAGTATCCGACTCATAGCGACCCTCTGTACAACAGGGCAAACACTATTGTCAGGGCTTCTCTGCTGTTCATAGGGTTTTCAATAGCAGAGTGATTTTTGGGAGGGGGTTGCCAGGTCCTTCTCCCAAGCCTACAGCTTCTGGTGTTCCCAGGTGGTCTCCCATCCAGGTACTCACCAGGCCTGACCCTGCTTAGCTTCCGATATCTGACGGGATCGGATGCCACAGGGCTATGGCTACAGGCTTACATTATATAATTAGTGCATACATAATAAGGGGGATCATGAAGAAAACATATGTTTAAAAAACATGGTATTAAAAGATTTTGTGGGGTCACATTACTAGTTGTCCTGGGCTGCTTGTGGCCCCACAGGCTGTGGGTTGGACATGCCTTCTTTAGGAGACAAGGGTAATAAATACCCTCAGCTGTGACCCTCCAAAAACTTACACACTGATGTTATGCCATAGCCCCCACTCCTACCACAAGAGACTCACACATTGGGAGTACAGAGCCTGTTGAAATGGATGCACTGTCCTGTACGAACATTTTCAACATTTAAAAATTAAGAGATGACACATAAAGATACAGATTACTGCTTTCTCAAAAAAATCCAAAAGTTTGGAAACAGCTTGCATTACAACCTGGCCAGAATGAGATGGAACTGGGGCCGCTTCCTGCCCACACTGCACCTTTGCATGAATTATAAAAAAGTGTCCTGTGGAGCAGATGGAGGCCAGTATAGTCACAACTTGGTAAGAGGAGCAGATTGGGTGTGACCCTCCATAGCCAATGCTCTTGTGAACAGCTGTATGTGACAGTTCTAGCCTGGCTCTCCCTGAAGGTGGGGCATGTGCTGTCTAGTTTGATTCAGTCCCTGACATTCCCTTAATCTTCCCCAGCACTGAGGCCCACTGCCAATTAAGGGACTGAAAATGTATAGACTTTCAGAATTCTATAGTCAACCTATTCACTCTTATCTCCTGGCTTCTGCAGGTCTTTTCATTTACAACAGTTACTCTAATGAATTATGCAAGTATACTCAAAAGGGAAAGAACAGCAAACAGACAGACATGACATTTCTTCATTGGAACTTAAGTCTTCCATTGGAATTTATGGTCCTTCATGGAACTACTTCACTTTTAACAACCAGTTCTCCTCTTCAGGTATCTCTAAGCTTTAGGGATTATTCCGTCCTTCCGTTTTTCCCAAAACTTGTAACTCAGAGAGTATGGATTTGTTCTTACCATCTCATAAATGCCCTAAGTGTCCCTTTACTTGGTTCTCTTCATTGCTCACGTAATACTGGATCATAACCAATGCTGAATCTGCTGCATTTGATTATTTTAAGTGGACACTTCCTTCCTCTCCATTAAGGAAGCAATCCCATTGTCCAATTTAGCCTGTCACTCCATAGGCTGAATTTTGTTCCCTAAGAAAATACACTGAAGGCCCAACTCTCAGTACCTTTCAATGTGACCTTATTTGGAAATGGGATCACTTAACATATAATTATTAATATGGGGTCATACTGAAGTAGGGTGGGCCCTTAACCCAATATGTCTAGTATACTTGTAAGAAGAGGAGAAGAGACATAGACAAACACACGAGGAAGACACCACATGATGACAGAGATTGGAATGATGCGTCTAACAAGTCAAAGAATGCCACAGTTGCTGAAAACAGCCCAAAGCTAGGAAAGAGGTGTGGAAGAGGTTCTTGCTCAGTGCAAAATCTTCAGGCTTCAGCTTTGTTCCCTTTCAAGGTTTTGTTCATTAAGGATATGACTACCTTTGGATGATGGCTTTTATAATTTTTGAGGCAGACTATGGACAATAACTTACAATGCCTGCTTACCAGAGATATGCCCAAGCCACCAATTGCACTGTCACCAGGACACAGAGACACAGAGAAGCTTCAGGTATCAGCCTTTCAAAAACAACTACACTGAAAATCTATTAGGTAAAGAAATTTGAATGCAAATTTCCACATTCAGTCCTTTCCATTCTCTCTTTCTCTCTCTCTCCCACTCTCTATTCCCTCTCTTTCTTTCTCTCCTCTGCCCCATTTCCTCCTCCTCCTCCTCCTTCCTCTTCTTCTTCTTCTTCTTCTTCTTCCTCTCTCTCTCTCTCTCTCTCTCTCTCTCTCCTTTCTCAGGTATTTTCATAATAGCATAATTTTTATGGAAAAAATTACAAAATGTGAACACAAAAAGGAAAAATATGAAACATGCATAATTCTACCATTGACAAACTATTGATAGGTTGGTAATTAGGATTTGGGAAGTTTCTTAGTGCACTTGCATGAGTATGTGTGTGTGTGTGTGTGTGTGAAATATAATCTCCAAATCAACCAACTTTGTAGACAAATATAAAAATTTGTGTGAAATTTTATGAACCCCTAAAGATTTCAAGAATACAACTTCTCTCCTACTAGGACATAATTAGACAATCAATAATATATTTTAATCCCTGAAGAGTGCTCCATATTTATCAAGTTTGAGAAAGCAATTCAGGATTGGTTTTTTATAAAGACACTTTGGGAAGGTTACAATTAGTTTAAGATAACAATAATAAATGAAAAAAATGGTTTCAGTTTCTGCTACAAGAACTACAAGAATAAGGAGTTTTTACCTCTGTAATTGGTTGACATTTATTGAACATCAACTTTATGTACAAGCTTATGGACTGGACTGGGTATGTAAAAAAAGTATAAGAAACTTGTTGTTGTTGGGTGCCATCAAGTCAGTATTTGACTCAAAACAATCCTCTATACAACAGGTGAAACAGTATTGTCAGTGCTTCTATCCTGTTCATAGAGTTTTCAATGGTGGACGGTTTTTTTGGGAGTGAGTTGCTGGGTCCTTCTCCCCAGGCAGTCTCCCATCCAAGTACTAACCAGGCTGACCCTGCTTAGCTTTCAAGATCTGACGGGATCAGATGCCACAGTGCTACAGCTGCAGGCATAAGAGAGTTACTTTCCCCTAAATAAATTTTAGTGTAGTTTAAAACAATGAAATTCTAGAACACATTTTCTCAAGCTAAAATCTTATGCTAAAAACAATAGGTACAATAGTTCAGAGCAGACTGTTCTGGAAAGGCACAGATAAAGGCCAGAAGAGCCATCCATATATTTTCCCCAAGTAGCCCTAAGACCTCCATAAACTCGTATAGAAGACAATAGTTCATGGAGGTACATGAAAACACAGATCAATCAAAGTTTGTAAATACGAGTGTGGTTAGTTATGGTGAGGAAACCACAGTTAATGTATTCTCTCTGTGTAATGGGCACTGTTCCAGGAGCTTTGCCTGTATTAATTAACTTAAACCTTATAATCTTGATGTGTAGATATAAGCACTACTCTCTGATGGTGAAGGAACCTAGATTTAGAAAGATAAAAATGCCTAGCTTAATATTCATAGCTATATTTGGCAGCCTTGAGATTCAGACACAAGTCCAACCAACTCCAACATCCACGAGGAGCAACTCTTATAGTCCAAACAGAATGCAAGATTTGAATAACTATACTCACACACAAATTCACAAGGATATATATGATTGACTGGGAAATGGGAGGTTAACAGGCTGATGCAGTGTGTCTTGGTCAGTGGGATGGGAAGCAGTACAATCACAGGTAGAAGTATGGGCATAACATAAAAATTCTGGAAGTAACCATGATATTACAATATAAAAGGCAATGCATCAGCCAGGCAAATTGTGGTGACTAAATAGAAAAACTCCTGATATATGGAGTGTATGTAAAAAAAGTCAGATGCTCACCTGGGCGTGGTGGCACACACCTGTAATCCCAGCGGCTTGGGAGGCCGAGCCAGGAGGATCGCAAGTTCGAGACCAGAGGAAGTCTACATAACTTAGCGAGACCCTGTCTCAAAAAGTAAAGAAAAAAAAAGGACTGGGAGTGCAGCTCAGTGGTCCAGCACTTGCATAGCATGCAAGTGCGAGGCCCTGGGTTCAACCCCTAGTACTGCAAAAAAACCCAAAAAACAAAAAAAAAGCCAGATGCTTAAAATTCTTTTTGTTTGCAAAATCACCTGGCAGAAAGAAGGAATTGATTTAGAATTAAAATAATACTTGATACCCTCAAAGTATCTCCTCAAAATATTTATTAATTACTGAGTTGTTTTAACATATATCTACAAATTCTTTGATAATCCTTCCTTTGCACAGTAGAGCTGAATTTTCCTCTCCTTCAGTGAAAGATAGTCTTCCCTGAACAGACTATGGAAAAAGAAAAATAGGAACTACCTAGCAGACACCATCTTAATCAAGTGATCAAAGTCAACATCACCAGTAATGAGTCATGTTGGTATATTTCGTAGATGCCATGAAATGATGCTGTGAGAAAGGCTCTGCAGTGTTCCTCCTCCAAATCCAGAGCTTCAGTCTAAGCATGAGAGCCCATCAGAAAAACCCAAACCCCTGAAGAAAACAAAACCTCTAATGACTTTGCTTCAAAAGGGTCCAAATTTTGAGAGCCCAGAAGAGAACAAGATACTGTCACAGATTGCAGAGACAGTGGAGATGTCATGATTAATACCATACGGTAGCTGGGAACGGAAAAAGGACATTCATGGAGAAACTGCAGAAATATGAATAAATTCTACAGTTTAGTTTTTAGTAGTTTTGTTATTTTCTCAGTTTTGATTGATGTAGTATGGTTATATAAGATGTTTATATTAGAGGAAGCTAGATATAAGATATATAAGTATGTCCTATAGTACCTTTGAAAATGTTGTATAAATCTAAAGTTATTTTAAGTTAAGAAGGTTTTAAAAAGCAATGCTTAGAATATTACAGATGTAGAGAAATTAGAGGATGTTTCCAGTTAGGAAAATAGTGTGAATTAAGACCCAGAGGTTGGAAATTGTCAGGTGAGTTTTAAGAATGGGTTTGTTTATCTGGTTCTAAGCACATAAAAGGATTTAGCCAAAATAAATCCAGAAAGATGCTCAGGGGTCAGATTGCAGAGAATCCTGTGATCAAAGTTTGGAATTTCTACAAAAGTTTGTCATCTAAACCCCATGTACTTCTTCCAAAAAGGATGTGAGCCTCCTAAATTAGTTACAAAAATGGGACAGAGCCCACAAATAAATCAGAAGAAATAAATATTACAAAATACAAAATATATATAGGATTTAAACAACACACTAGAACACTGAATTAACTTTTTCTGA
This sequence comes from Pedetes capensis, assembly GCA_007922755.1. Taxonomy (NCBI): domain Eukaryota; kingdom Metazoa; phylum Chordata; class Mammalia; order Rodentia; family Pedetidae; genus Pedetes; species Pedetes capensis. The sequence goes on along the minus strand of VMDO01017204.1, from coordinate 31,690 downwards.
CAATTAAAACAAACAAAAAAAGGAATATACTAGATTTGATTACTGTTATTCCTTAAGAAAAGAAAGCTAAATCACTTAGGGACAGAAGAAAAAAAATCAAAACACAAATTTTTGGTGTTGTTGTTATTACTTTTAAGGTAGGAACAATCATGTAGGCCTTTTACTAGCCCATTGGTGACCAAACAAGAAAGTTTTCAACTATGTAAAAGACATAGAGAAGCTGTTTAGGTAGATGATTTTCATATGGGTCTTTACTTAAAAAAACACTTATTTTAAAATATTTACAATAAAATTGTGTCTTGATGAAGACATTCCTGCAAGGTCTGAGATAATGCAAACCAACTAGATTGTTTTATGAGTATCTAAATTGATTCTGAGAAAATTGCCTTGAAGAATTGAAAAGAATGAATAGTTAAATCACAACTTTTATTATACCTCTCTCTTCCTAAAAGGGCTTCAATGATTCTCCATTACCTACAGATTTAAAACTAAATATTCTATAGTAGAAAGGCTGTCCTTCTCAGCCTTGCTAAATCATCCCATCATAAACTATTTGTACTCCAGCATTTGCCAAAGATTTGTGTGTTCTTGACTTTGACTGCCAGCCAGTGTCTTAGTCTGTTCCTCCTAATATAACAAAATACCTTAGACTGGGTAATTTATAAATAATAGACGTTTATTTCTCCCAGTTCTGGAAGCTGGGAAGCCCAGGATCACTGCGTTCAATGTAGATTCAGTGTCTGGTAAAATATCATTCTCTGATTCAAGATGATGCCTTTTTTCTGCATCCTACAGAGAGGATGCCTTCTATGTCTTTACATGGAAGAAGGGAGAAAGGGCCAAGCAGGCTTCCTTAAGCCCTGTTATGAAGCACTGATCCCATTCTTGAGGACTCTGCCCTCATGACCTAATCACTTGCTCAAGTCCCCACCTCCTATTACTGCATTGGTAATTAAACTTCAACATAAATTTTGTAGGGAACAAATACTTAAACCATAGCAATGGATTTGTTAAGGAAGGAATGGAAGGAGGCTCTATTGAGTAGGATTGAGAAAGTTCTGCATACTGCAGAGATAAGGTGGCAAGCTACTGAGGTCTTCCTACCACCAGGTAATACAGGTTTTTAGTGGAAAGGTAATGGTGTGGGAGATGGAAAGACGATGGACATTATATAACTTTCTTCATTTATTCAAAAATATTTTTCGAGAACTTACTACTGTTCTGGTTTCTTGGGAACCAATAATAAAGAAAATGTATACACATAGTCTCTGCTCTGCCAGTGTTTATATTCTAGCAGAGGGGACAGACTGTGGACATGTAGATGAATAAGCAAGTTTTACAGTGCAGCATAGGTAAAGGAGGTTGGAAGTACAAGGGGCAGGATGTATTTTTAAATGGGTAATCAGAGAGAGCTTGATAAGAAAGGGAAATCTGAGCAAAGCTTAAAGGAGATGAAGCAGTTAGCCATGTAGCTATATATGAGCAAATGTTACCATGAATAAGATGGAATCATGAAAGGGTAAGGGGGGGAGGCAAACATGAGCAATATACAATGAAATGCATGTATGGAAATATCATAATGGGACCCATTATGTTGTATACTAAAAATTACCAATAAAATAAGATTACTGGGGAAAAAATAAGAAGGAAAAGCCAGGAAGAAGGCAGAGCCAGGAGTTGAGTAATCTACAAGACAGTGGCAAGAGATGAATTCAAGGAGGTGATATGGGCTCTTATAGGACATTTGGGTTTACTCTGAAGCTAATGAGAAGTTTCTGAGTGGAGGAGAATGACCTGATCTGATTTAGATTTTTGTTTGTTTGTTTTCAGTGCTGGGGATTGAATTGAGGGCCTTTCACATGCTAGGCAAGAGCTTCACAATTAAGCTACATCCTCAGCTCTCTGACTTAGATTTTAAGAGGGATATTCCAACTGGAGTTAGGTATAAGATGATCAGTTTATGGAAGAAGACCCATGGAAATATGGAGTCAAACAGGATCAAGTGCCCAAAACAGCTTGTGAATGGCTTTATCTAAGCTGACCCAAGAGACTTGTCACAGCATGGAGCTGTGAAGAGGAAGACTCTTGAGGAATTTTTCCAGTTACCAATTTCTTAGGTACATAAATTAAACTAGACACCAATTCCTGGGTGTCGTGGTGACTATGGAGCTATCTCCCCTACCCACCCAGGTCTTAATCCTGTGGTCACATGTGGTTGCCATATTCTCAGTTTTGTTGAAGACTGAGGAACCATAAATATCTCTTCTGTATCCTCCCACAACCCCCAGGCCAGAGACGTCCACAAGGGCCTCCTCCTTCCTCAGAAAGGGCTTCATTCCTTTGGCCCTTAAAGCAGGGGAAAGGGAGAAGTCAGGCATTTATCTGGACAAGCCCAGTCTGTTTTCTGGATCCTTTTAAAGTATTCCCAACACTGTCATGCTGGGAGAGGCATGTCCTCTTAATAATTGAAGAGGGGCTAAGTTAAGAAGAATGAAACTAACTCATCCCCAGACAGGCCTTTACAGTAGTGTTGTCCAATAGAAACATAATGCGAGCCACATATGTGATTTTAAAGTGTTTAGTAGCTACCCTTTGAAATGGACAAATAGGTGAAATTAATTTTAATAGTACAATTTATTCAACTCAGTTTTTCTATTGCTTAAATTCTTTTTTCTTTTTTTTTTCATGTTGTCTTCAGACTCTTTTTTTAAATATATACCATCTTCAGGATCTGTTCTTTTCCACTTTTAAGCTTTCAGACTCAGACTTAAACCTGTTTGAGTACTCAGTAGCCATGTGTGGCTGGAGGCTCCTGTAGTGGATAGCAGAGGTTGAGAGCTGCAGACTCAAAGATGCCTGCATGTCTCTAGGTCAAGCAGCTTTGCAGATGGCTGTCTTGTGCAACTTGTGATTAATGATCTATAAGCCTTTGAGAAATAGGAATTTATTATCACTTTGTAGAAGGGAAGTGGAAACAGCTCAATCAAATCCTGTCCTCAGCTACAGCTTGTCTCCTACACTCCATGCTGACAACATGTATAAGTGAGAAAGGACTTTATCAACAGAAAAGTGTTTTCCCCAAGTCTATTACTATTATTACAACTGCTGACTCTTTCTTTAGAGTGTACACACTGCCTCATCCAGTATGCACTTGAAGAACGAAACAGCACTGGAAAAGCAGATAGTCTTCCTGTGATAATGATGTTGGGCTCACTCTAGGGGTTAGGCCCAGGAAGACAGGAGACTATACTGTGAGACAAACAGATCTTTATGTGAACCAGGTTTTCTCTAGTGGCTACTGTCAGAGTTATTTATGGCTAAGATTTGCTGTATTTTTCACCAAGACAATTTATTTCCAGCCCCTGTAAACGATCTCCATATTGCCTGTCAATGATTACTGGTCCTGGCTGGGGGAAACCCTTCCAATAAACAGAGCCGAGAGTGACAATGTGGGCTTGTACTAGGTGGGTTGATGGCTGTGTGGTGGAGCTGGAGGACATGGACTGAGAGATGTTTCTGTATGGCTTGGGTATTTTCTTTTACTTCTCCCTGAAGTCATGTACAGCCTGTTGAATAAAGCCAGGAACAAAGTGTTAAAATTACCATGGAGGCCAAATCAGTAACAAGTATATTAAAAGTGAGAGAAAATAATTAAGAAAATATACAGGTATTTTATTGAACGACAAGCATTTTGAGAATTGGGTCTATTCTGACTTTTCCTCCTTTGAGTGAATGAATGATGCAAGTAATATATTTTATTATTCATTGGCCCAAGGTAACTCAATTCAAGCTCTTATGCCTTTCACAATGTTACAGAATTCTGAAGATTGTATAATTGGACCAGATGATCTTTTTTTTTTTTTTTCCAGTACTGGGAGGTTGAACCCAGGGCTTCATGCAGGCTAGGCAAGTGCTCCACCACAAAGCCACACCCTCAGCCTCTATTTTTATTTTTTATTATTTTGAGACAGAGTATCATACAGGCTACCTCTGGCCTCGAATTCATGATCCTCCTGCCTCAGCCTCCTGATCTTTTAAGTCTTTATGAGACTCTGTTAATTCTGTAATTTGAATGGTAATGTACACAGGAGAATCAAACATTAAGCCTGAAAAATATAAGCTATGATTAAATTTTAGGGTAGCTCCAAAAAACAATACTCATTGATCTTTTTTCATAGCCTGCTCTACCCCAAGAGCTGGGCTGAAACTAGTATAAATATAAGATTCTACTGAATGCGGAGGATTTTCTGTGATTTGGGCTGGTGGATAAGGCACTGATTATTGAAACCCATATTAAGCACTCTTCCTGAGTCTTTGTGCCCTGAGCAATCACTTCACCTCTGTGGGCCTTGGTATTCATAACTGAACTAGATGTCGTGTCAAATTCCACAAACGCTGACTTCATAAGAGCTAAAGTGGAGAAGCTACCCAAGGCCACATTTTTGCGCAAGAGCTGTGATGAATACCTATAGGTCTCACGACTGCACAGCATTGCATGGGTTGCTTTTGTTCTCCCTAGTCTCTCCAGGCTCAATGTAAACGTGAAAAATGATTATCTTTGCAGTGATAAAGGTCATCAAATTCTAGGAGGTCCAGGACATTCCAGGAAGATTAGAAAAGCTGTCAGTTTGAAAACGTGAGATGACAAGCTCAGGGATAGCCTTTCCCAAAGGCAAGCAGGAGAATCAGTTTCCTTTAAGCCATCCTTCTCCACGCAATCCACCGCACTGCCAGAGTAATTGCCCCAGACCAAAGGCGGAGATCAAGTCAGTCCCTATTTCACAAAACCCTAAATGGCTCCTCAACACCTGCAAAATTAAGTATAAACACCTTTCTGAGGGATTTCGTGCTGTTACCATCTGACACTGACCCATTATTCCAATCTCATATCATGTTACATCCCTCTGTGTACCTTGGTTGATGTCTAAGCCTACTGGACATCTTATCATTCCTCAAATTCAACATGTGTTACCTCCATACATCTGTAATTTGTACTGGAGTTGCCCTGTCTTGCCTCTGTTGGTCTACTGAAATCTTTCTCATTCTTCAGTGGCTCACTCAAATAACTCCCCTATTGTCTATTGTCTGCCAAACACCCCTGTCGCTTATAATATACTGCCTACATCTTATTGTTTTAATTTAATTCTGCATTTGATTAGATTTCATTGTATAAATGTCTGTTCCTCCATCCTCTGCAGATTTATTTTATGAGATCTTTCATGACACGGATTACATTCTACTAATTTTCATTCTTCCTGCAGCTCCTATTTTATGTTCTTGATCATTGTAGATGTTCAGGTAATATTTGTTGGCTGAAAGAATGGGCTACAGCTCTACCACCTGGTGTCCAATCTCATCAGATCTAGGAATCCAAGCAAGGTCAGGCCTGGTTAGTACTTAGATGGGAGACCACCTGGGAATAGTGGGTGCCGTAGGCTTGGGAGAAGGACCTGGCAGCCCACTCTTGAAACTATCAGTCATTGAAAACCCTATGAATAACAGAGGAGCACTGACATAGTGCCAGGCATGCCACAGAGTTGAGGAGTGTTTTGTCTGTTGTACATAGGCTCGCTATGAGTCCAACTCAACTAGATGGCACCTAATAGCAATAGCAACAAGAAAACTAATTTATGTTTCATACTTGAACTAGCAATCCTCCTAGCATTGTTGGTATAGGATTTATGTTAAATGCTTCACTGCTTAAATAAAATAGGACCATTTGGAAGAAGGTCTTCGTGGGAGAGAGCACTGAAGAAAGATTCAGAAGATGTGTGTTTGGATGCTGGCTGAGACGCAATGGACTCAGCTGTTGGAGACAGACTGAAGGTGGCCCCTGAAATATCCATTCTCCTTTTCTCTCTTGAATGGAACAATCAGATTTTAAGTGAGTTCATAACTATCCAGCTGAAGTCTACATTGCCTCATCATCCTTGAAACTGGATATGAAAGTTTTGTCCAAAGGAACATGAGTAAAATATAAATGTGCAATATTGGATATGTACCTTTAAAACAAAAAAGAATATCTTCTTATTTTCCCCTTTAAACCTACAAGAATATAGAAATATAGAATTAGAGGGTGTGGCAAAGCATATTTGATCATGAGGATAAAGAAAATGCCTTAGGGTTTGAGGGAACCACCTGTTCCACCTGCAATCTTCCCTATCTCAAAGTGCTAGCATCACCTTCTACTTGCCTAGGCTAAAAAGTTTAGACTGACTGTTGACTCTTCATTCTCTCACATATGACCTTTTCGCTTTTACCCTTCCACCTCCATCAGTTTTATTTTTAATAGAGAAGCCGAAGTGATCTTTTCAAGCCTGAAGGCAGATCAGCTCATTCCCACTAGTCCTTTCCAAACCCTCCTAAGTCCTCCTACTTCACTCAGAGATGAGAAGTCTTAGCAATGGCCTACAAGGTCCTACAAGGTCTGGTCACATTACTTCTGACTTCTATTACTTTCCACCCATTAATTGCTCCAGCTATTTAATAGCTCTTACTGTTCCTGGTACACGTAACACACTGTGGTCTTGGGGCCCTTTTCCCTGGTTGTTCCCTCTGCATGAATGATCTTCCTCCAGATATCCATGGTAAACACCCATGCTTACATATTAGCTCAAAAATCTTAACTGGAAATCCTATTTTAAATTGCAACCTCAGGCCTCCTCCATCTTCCTGATCACCTGCTTCCTTTTTTCTCAATAGCACTTACCTCTTTCTAACATACTATTTAACTTATTTTTTGTCTATTATCTAGGCCCCCCCCACTAGAATACTAACTCTAATGGAGGCAATCACCATATGTCTGCCAGCTTGTTGTGCTAGGGGGGCTTGTATGTTGCTTGTGATGCTGAAAGCTATGTCACAGGTGTCTCAGCTACCAGCAGGGCCTCCCATGGTGGACAGGTTTCCGGTGAGCTTCCAGACTAAGACAGACTAGGGAGAAGGACCTAGCAGCTCACTGACAAAACAATTGGCCATTAAAAACCCTATAAATAGCAGAGAAGCACTGTCAAATGTAATGCCAGAAAATGAGTCCCCCAGACAGGAAGGCATTCAGGGAACAACTGGGAAAAGTTGCCTCCTCAAAGTAGAGTCAACTATGGGAATGGAGTAAAGCCCCTGGGACCTCCTTTTGCTGATGGGGCATGACTTAAAATGAGAAGCAACATAGTGACTGCAACAATGGCTTAAACATAAAAAGATCATGTGCATGGTACAGTGTTGGGCAGTGTTTTGTTCTGTTGTACAGAAGGCCACCATGAGTTATATCAGATTCGATGGCAGCTAACAATAACAATATTGTGTAATATATAGTATGAGAAATGGATATAAGTGCTACAGAGAAGAATAAAGTATAGATGAATAAAAAGAAGAAGAGTGCTGCTGAGGTTGCAATCTTAAATAGGAGCTTCCAGGGAAAGCCCACATTCAGAACATGTGATTTTCACAAACCCTGACAAAAGAGGAAACAAACTGAGTATGCTTTGTTGTTAGGCAAATTATATTGTTCTCTTTGCCACTCAAGGTGCACTAAGCTGTGCTGTGGCTACAAATACCTCAGTGGCTCTAAATATCAAAGGTTTATTTCTAGCTTATATTTATATGTCCATTCTATTTTGTCAGGGGGGCTTTGTTTGATGCCCTCACTTAGAGACAAATGCTCTGCAACTTGTAATGTCACAGGTTGCAGAGGTAAGGGATAAAGAGTCTCACATTGGGAATTAAATGCTCCATCCCAGAAATGACACACATCACTCCTGCCTATACTCTTGCCCAGCTCCACAGGGGCCAGGAAGTACAATTTTCCCATTCACTTGAAAGGGAGGAAAAATGGATGTGAATGAACAATAAAAAAAATTTCCCCATTTGATTTTCTGTTTTTTCCACATAATAATATATCACAAAAATATTTCTAAGGCCCTTAATATGTACATATCAGTATTTAAAAATCCATTATTATGGAAATTTTCAAATAAACACAAAAGAGGATAGTATGATTGTCACCAATCAGCTAGCTGGGGTCATTTTGCTCTACCTGTAAGGAAATCATGGTTAGGCAAGGAGAAATCCTTAAAATCCTGGTCTTAGGCAGCAGTCGTGTTTCTCAGCATTTGAAAGCAGCAGGCAATGTCTCTGGGCAGTTTGGGACTGCAGCCAACCAGCACTCCCTTGTGTTATAGCTCTTATGCAGGTTGAGGAGTCAGGAATCCACAACCTCAACAGCAACTGGTGTTGCAGCTTCTGGATGGGCCTACGTTTTCAGATCTTTAGCACTGGCAGAGGCTAGTGTTACAGCTCCATAGCCTAGAATGTCAGATCCCCTTGGCTCCAAAGACTTGACAGCTCTCCTGAACTCTTCTAGCTACCAGGGCCTGCAGGTTCAAGTTCCCCTTTCTGGGACTTATTTATTTATTTATTTTGGTATATGTGAGTTGAATCCAGGGCCTCACATATACTTTGCTAGTGCTCTACCACTGGGCTACACCCGCAGTCCATTTAATGTTTTTCTTTTTGAGATGGGACCTCCAAAAGTTATGCAGGATGCCTCTGGCCTCAAACTCATAATCCTCCTGCTTCAGCCTCTTGAGTCACTGGGATTAGAGGTGTGTGCTGGGGGAGGTCCTTTCTGGCTCTTTATAGCCTTCTGTCTCTCTTCAGCCTCAATGGTCTTCCCTCTCTCATCTTCTCCCTGCTTCCACTGCCCCTCTTATTGATGTTTTGGTTACTTATCTGGAACTGTTCAGCTGTCTCTTAATTATACGGCTGCTGTCATTGCACTTACAGCAAAAAGGCTGTTGAATGCCACCTCGCTGCAGCTGTCAGTGTCCCCACTGTTTTACTGGGAATTAACGGAACCTGGTTCTTTAAGGCCATGGTTCCCATGACTTCTTCTTTGTATGGCCCCTACTACTACCTCCTCCCCATCAGGCAGCCAAGAGGTGGCTCTGGAGTGCCAGCTCTGACTGGGCAGTCCCCCAGGCACTGCCTACAGTTGGGAACTGAGAGGGCAGGTCCAACCATTGCCCTCTTCTTGTTTGGCAGCAGGGAGTTGGCTTCCTGGGTACCAGGCTCCAGCTGGACTCCTCCTGCCAATGATCAGGCCTTAGGAAGTGGTACCACTGCCTTGTCATCCTCCCCACCGTTGTCTCCACTGTTGCTGCCTTTTCTTCTTCATGTTACCAGCTCAGCCATTACCCAAGATACGCAGAAAGACCACTTAAGAGAAGGCTTTTATTGAACCTGTAGTTGCAACACCGGGAGAAGGAGTAGGGCATCTGTGCCTAGATATCTCTCACTAGAATGAGCTGAACAGCCCTCTTATATAGCTAGAGAGGGGTTATAAAAACCAATCACTGTGGTTCTGTCATGCAAATATAGGTGTTACACCAGTCACAGCAGTCCCTCTTCTAGGTCATCAGGAGAAGTGCTCCCCCTTTGGGCTGGATGGAAATTGCTGCAGGAAAAGTCCAGTGCAAGCTGTGTGACATAGTTAGTTGGCTGAGGCTACTTCCTGGGAGCTGTAGCAAATTATTGTAGTTCCTCAGATTCCTCCACATGTCCATGGAGTGTTTACAACAGCGGGTGCTGGTGCGAAAGGTGGCTCAGCTGGACAACAGTTCTTTCATTCAAAACAGCCAGAGCCATAAGCCTCGTCGATGTCAATCAGGGAATCAGATCACCCCATGCCCCAACACCAGGGCTTTCTAGCAGGAAAATAAGCAGCACAAGGGACACATGCAGCAAGAATAAAAAAACCCTTATCATTAACATTAGTATTGACTCTAACAGTATATTAGCAATTCAGCCCATCCAGGGCCTCAAGGAAAGGTTGGTCCCTCTAATCTATTTCATGATGAACTCCTGGGGATCCATCATTGATGAGCACACCACTATTTTGAACCATTGAAAAGGTTTACATTATACAAATGAACCTTATTCATTGATTTATTCCTCTATATCAAAAATTTAGTTGTTGCCAAATTTGTGCCACTATAAGTCATATTGTACTGAATATCCTTACTCATACATTTTTTGTTGTTTATTTAATTTTGTTTGTTCTGTTGGTATTTATTGTTTTGAGACAGAACCTTACTATATAGCCCAGGTTGACCTTGAACTCAAAATCTTCCTCCCTTGGACTCTAGAGTGCTAGGATTACATGTGTATGCCTTTATGCCCTGTTATTTATTTAGGCACAGTAAAATCCTCTGGGACTTTTTTTTTCCCACATTACTTGAGGGTTGAACCCAGGGCCTCACACATACTTTGCAAGTGCTCTACTACTGGGCTGCACCTCCAGTCCCTTTTTTATTTTTTATCTTGCGACAGAGTCTCACTAAGTTATGCAGGCTGCCTCTGGCCTCTAACCTGTAATTCTCCTGCCTCTGTCTCTTGAGTCACTGAGATTATAGGCATAAGCCACCATGCCTGGCACCTCTGGGCTTTTAAATGATGCCTTCTATGTCTTACCTTCCTTCCTGCCAATTGACTTCTTGGGTCCTGCTCATTCCCATAGCACAGTCTCAAGATGAAGGAAAGGACGAGCAACAGATAATGTCTGTGCAATATGTTTTTGTTTTTCTATCTTCAACAACACTCTGCACCAATATATATTTCAAGAAAAATGAGAATGATTAAGTTAGGATTTATCAGACTGAGTTAACATTTTATTTGTTATTTAATTAGAAAACATTTTAAAACTCCCCCAAAGTTTCTACTTGCTCATGGAAGTCCTCTTATTAGAGTGAATAGTTTGAGTGAGGGCAGCCTTACAGTTTGATGGAAGAACATGAGTCCTGTGTTCAGGGACAAGCTCTACCGTCTATAAGCTTTCTGACCTTAGTCAAGTTACTTAACCTTTCTAATCTATTTCTTGCCCAGTTTGTAAAGTGGTAATTCTAATTCATGAGCTTTTTGTGAAGAGTAGATACCATAGTGTTTATGAAAACATCTATTGTGGGGTCTGGCATATGGTAGACATGCAATAAAAACCTCCTTCCCTTTTTTACTCTCTTTCATTTTCAGGATGTATAATCAAGGTATAAACATTACAGTGATTTTCAATGGCAGTGCTGGTGTTACAGTTCTAGCAAGTTCTATCTTCTTGAAGACACCTTCAGCAATCAAAAAATTGGATTGAAATTAGTATTTTTCCATGACACCAGAAACAAATTTTGGAAAATTCTTTCAGATGAGCCCTTTCTTTGGAAAATCCCCATTCCCTCATTTGCAGTAGCTAAGTGCTATTTACCCCAGGACCCAACACCTTTGAATTTGTTATTTTCAATGTTAATACATGATTTAGTTCATTTCCTGTTTTCCTGTGCTGGACAACCTGCCAGCAGCAGTCATAAACTGGTCTTAAAATAACTGCAGTGGCAAACAACTGATTCAAATTAGTAGGATATGTGTAATTGTGTTACATAGTCAATGCAATTGGAAAGGGGCAGACATGACTCTTGGTTGCCCATTGTGTGATTGGGTGAATGCAAATGAAGGAAAGGATTAGCAGGTTTTGGAAGGAAGATTGTCATAAATCCTTAAAAGTTGTACTCACAGTGAGAACAGAAAGCTCTGTGTTGCTTTTGTCTGTACCCTACTGTGTCTGGCACACTCCTGGTACATAGTAGGCCTCCAAGTGTTTTCCCTTTCTAAAATCTTTTCTTAATAAAAACCACATGATCATCTCAATTGATGCTGAAAAGGCCTTCGACAAAGTGCAACACCTTTTCATGATAAAAACCCTTAAGAAGATATGTATAACAGGCAAATACCTTAATTTCATAAAAGCCATTTATGACAATCCTACAGCCAACATTATATTAAATGGAGAAAAACTGAAACCATTTCCTCTTAGATCTGGAACAAGACAAGGATATCCTCTCTCTCTCCTATTCTATTCAACATAGTAATTGAAGTACTGGCCAGGGCAATCAGACTAGGGAAAGAAATCAAAGGGAGACAGATTGGCAAGGAAGAGGTCCAATTATCATTATTTGCAGATGATATGATCTTATACCTGAAAGACCCCAAAACCTCAACCAGAAAACTTCTGGATCTAAATAATTCCTTCAGCAAAGTTGCAGGCTCCAAAATTAACACACAAAAATCAATAGCTTTCCTTTACACTAATTCCAAACAGGAAGAGAAGGAAATTTCAGGAAAAATACCATTCATGATAGCCCACCAGAAAAGTAAATACCTTGGAATCAATCTAACCAAAGACCCTTCAGATCTCTAGAAGGAAAATTTCAAAACATTAAAGAAAGAAATAGCAGAGGACACTGAAAAATGGAAAGACCTCCCCTGCTCCTGGATAGGGAGAATTAATATTGTAAAAATGGCTATCCTACCAAAAGCAATCTATAGATTTAATGCAATACCCATTAAAATTCCACTGATTGACTTTACAGAAACAGAAAAAATGATCAAAAAATTCATATGAAACCACAAAAGACCACGTACAGCCAAAACACTCTTAAGCTGCAAAACGAACGCAGGTGGAATCACAATTCCTGACTTCAAGCTATACTACAGAGCAGTGGTTGCAAAAACAGCTTGGTACTGGCACAAAAATAGGCCTGAAGGGATCTGGAACAGAATAGAAGATCCAGAAATACCTCAACACACCTATAGCCACCTGATTTTTGACAAAGGAGCAAAGCAAGTAAACTGGAAAAAGGACAGCCTTTTCAACAAATGGTGCTGGGAAACATGGTCATCCACATGCAGAAAAATGAAAGCTGACCCGCATCTCTCAATATACCAGAGAGTTAACTCAAAATGGATAAAAGATCTCAACATAAAACCAGAAACTTTAAAACTTATAGAAGGCAAGATAAGCAATTCACTCCATCATATAGGCATAGGAAAGTATTTCCTTAATAGGACTCCAATTGCTCAAGAAATTGCAACAAGAATAGATAAATGGGATTACATGAAATTGAAAAGCTTCTGCACAGCAAAAGAAACAATTAACAGAGTCAAGGAAACCCCCATGGAATGGGAAAAAAATCTTCGCATTTTATACATCAGATAAAGGTCTAATTACTAGAATTTATAAAGAGCTCAAGAAAAAACTCCCAAAAGAACAAATAACCCAATACACAAATGGGCAAAGGAACTGAGTGGACAGTTCTCAAATGAAGAGGTCCATAAAGCCATGAAACACATGAAAAAATGCTCAGTATCCCTACCCATTAGGGAAATGCAAATCAAAACAACTCTGAGATTTCACCTTACACTAGTAAGAATCGCCAAGATCAATAAAACAAACAACAACAAATGCTGGTGAGGTTGTGGGGAAAAGGGAACACTCTTACATTGTTGGTAGAGCTGTAAATTGGTCCAACCACTGTGGAAATCAATATGGAGGTATCTTAAAAAACTAAAAATAGATCTACCGTATGAACCAGCTACAACACTATTGGGAATTTACCCAAAGGGATATGGGTCATCATACCACAGAGACACCTACATCTCCATGTTCAATGCAGCAGTTTTCACAATAGCAAGGCTGTGGAATCAACCAAAGTGCCCTTCAACAGAAGAATGGATAAAAAACTATGGTACATACACACAATGGAATACTACTCAGCAATCAAGAAAAATGAAATAAGGTCATTTGGAGCAAAATGGATGGAATTAGAGAAAATTATTTTAAATGAACGAACACAAGCTCAGAAAGAGAAACATTACATGTTCTCACTCATATATGGGAGCTGAATCAAAATTCTAAGAAGAAAAAATCCTATTCAAAGATTGGATCAAAATAAAAGGGAAAAAAAGAAAAGAATGGTGTCCATATAAATGGTGTAGAAAATGAATGCAATTGTTCTAACAAGATAAAAACAAAGATCACTACAGGAAAAGTTTCTATCTTTAACAGAACTTGAACCCAAGGACATATAGAAAAAATATTACCAAGTAAAAGATAGAGAAGACTTAGAAGAGGAGGGTGGGGGGGAAGCATATGGGAGGGTAAGGGGGAACCTATATGAGTAATGTACATCAAAATGCATATATGGAAATGTCACAATGAAAAACATGTCAGAATGAATCACATTAAGGTGTACATTAAAAATTTCCAATAAAAAAAAGATGATTCTTGAGTTTTGAGTATTTCTTCTCCCATTGCCAAAACTTGTTTGTTTTTCTTATCATACCTAATCAAGAGGCTGGTCCTCAAGAAATTCAGCAAACGTTGAAAGGACAAAAGGTGCAAAAGATCATCTGTAAAAGACACAAGCAGCTAAACTTTTAATATTTTGAAAGAGAGAGAGAAAAAAAGAGGTAAAAATTAAGGGAGAGAGCCAATGAGTAGGGAAGGCATGCTTTTGTGCACAGATATGTACACAGATATGGCTTTATGAGGACAATGTTAAAGTGCTCTCTCACCAGGTGGGACATTAGACCACACTGTGATACACTAAGATGTGTACTTCTTATTTATGGCTTTGGGATGTTGAAATTCAATTAAGAAAACTAAGCAGCATTCAAATCTGGTTTCTCAACGCTGATTTTGATGACTTGAGTTGTATGTTTTTCATCCTTATTGCTTTCAGATATACATAAATCTTTTTTCCTCTCTCTATTTTTTTTCCATGTGTGTGAAATGTGATACTTTTCAGGATTCTTGGGTTCTTTTGGAATCCAGACTTTTCACTTCCTCCACATCTGCTGTGAAACAAAATATTGATTAATATGACCTGTAAACCTAACCAGGTAAGTGGGGCCAATGAACAATTCCTATTCCTGGATTTTTTAGAAGTTTCTGTCATTTTTTCTGATCTCTCTTTTTACTATGAAATTTGGGCTTATGAAACGATTAAAGGAAAATTATGCCAATGATGAAGTTCTCAAACATATCTGATACTTAAATTCCAAGCCTTTTGAGTAATGTTAACCCAGACCATCTTACTAATGCCAAGATAAAAATGTTTCTAATCTTGCCATTTTTGTTGTGTTAAAACTACTAATGATATAAAAATGTACCAAACCTAACCATATCCAGAAAGGAGTTCCTATTTCTCTGAAAGATTCATAAATATGATGAAGAATAATTAGTAGTAACCCAGGGCCATCACTTGGTGATTCTGCAGTAAGAAAATATGATTATGGAAAAACAAAATTATAATCCTGAAGGTTTGAATATTTTGTCTTAGAGTGGTTAAAAGGATGCTTGCTAAAGACTGGGAGGGTGAATTTGAAGTAATAGTCTTACATTTTCCCAAACATAGTAGGATATACATAGAGTCCCATCATTACAAAATTCCAAAAAGTGCTATTTTCATAGAATACAATAAGAGTGAAATATGCTCTGTAGCTGTGAAATGCAGTGACCTAAACATACACATATAAATGAGGAGAATTTCCTTCAGAGTAGCCACCTCTACGGGCAGTACACTTAATCCAAAAATATCACTTTGTTCAAAACTTTGGACTTGCCTTAAAAGTCCATGTTATATTCTTTGGAATGCCCTTAATAGCTGCAAATAATCCTTTTGTGGTAGATTTGACATTTGTAAATATTAAAAATCTTTAGGCATTAAATATCATAAAAGAGTACAACCTAGGGAAATGTCATTTTGTTGGTTAAAAAATGGAAGAATTCTGAGGTATTTATATTAATTTTTCTGTGTGACTCCAGTGACTATGACAGCTTTTCTCTAGAAAACAAGAGAAGGTTGGAGCAAAGGAAACCTCAACAGAATAAAAATATATGGTCTCCCAATGGCATAATTTTGAGGGAAATAATGTTAATTTGGACATTTTATATTTTCTTCAAGTCTTATTAATACCTTATGGCAAGTCTAGTTTGAATGCTTATAATGGTGCCCTAGTCCTCTCAGAGATAAAATGGGAAGAATAAACTTTAAGAAGGCTATTTTTGAGAAGGGATAAACTAAAAGGTTAAGGAGTTTTGCTGGAGATTTCTGATTAAAATCTAGGTAGATAATTCTCCTGGAAAAACATCTGTCTTAAGGCAAAAGACATGATTCCCTGCCCTAATCCCTTTATCAGTACTATCAATTATCAATACTAAGTGGTCTATATTCAATATCACCATTTTGCAGAAGAGATCAATGACTTACAATTATTCCCAGAAAGTTGCATTTTCGTGCCTTACCTGTTGATTATGAACAACAATTCTGCGTAAGATTTCTAATTATGAACAAAATAATCAATCAACCTACATCTTCCTCTTGATTCCTTGGGTTTGAAAATGAATCCAAGTGCAAATTCGGCTAAACATGTCAGAGTTCCCTGAAAAACTGGGAAGTACCACTGCTTTTAGGAGGGAAAGTCACAAATGCAGCAAATAAAACCAATTTTTGCAAACAGCAATATTACTTCTACCAATCAAGAAGCCTCTGTATTTCCTGGTTTGCCTCTTTTGGAAATAAAATCGGTTAAGATTGGTCAGGGTAAGGGGGGTGGGTGGGGTACATGTGTCTCTGTCTTATGTTGGTCTGCTATTGTGGCATTCACAAGATCATAGGAGGCAGTGTTGAGTGACTCCTTTTATGTCTAGACAGATATCCATAATGAAATAGATGTCTGGCTCTTGGAGCTAACTTCTTAGTCTAGAGGTATTTTGATTCATAAAGGCCCAAGAAGAATGGATGACATTGTCTTGGGTGAAGTTACAAAGACTAAGAGGGAAAATGAGCAGGGGATGGAGAGAGGGGAAGGAGATCTCCTGTTGAAAGTTAAAGTGTTCTCACCTAGGGCAGAATATAGACTATAATAAGAATTCTGTGTGCTAAATCATATAGACCTGGAAAGTGTTCAAGCCCTACTTTCCCAGACATTTAACTAACCTGCCTTGATCTTCTTCATGCCTCAAAGTAATTACACATTTTCTTAACGGCTTGCTTCCCTTTGGCATTCATAGGACACTTGATTTTTGCAGACTCTGGAGGAAGCTTCTGGGGTTCACATTACAAAGCTTCCATGGCCATTTTATGAATTTCTTTATAAGCAAAATGAATTCCACAAAGAATGGGCATTTTTTATTTCACATTTTTCCCCTTCCCAATTTTCCATACTATAGAATGACATTTGAAAGGTTTTTTGCATGACCAATCCACCTTTATCTATTACAAAGGCAGATCATCTATTGCTTGGCCAAGTTTAATGATTCTGCTTTACCAGTAAATGAAGGTAAAATACACTAGAACAAGTTGAAATAGAATGAGCAGAGAAGGAAGGAGTTTGCAAAAACTCTTGCCTTTTTTTTTCTTTCCTTTTAAAGCTTTACCGTCATCTGCCTGCCAGGTGGAACTTATTTGGGTAATATAGCACAGATGTACCTTGTTGTACCCAACAGATGAATTCCTGAAAAGCTGCACTTGATAGAATTTTTATAAATTGAATCACATTTTCCTGTAGATGTGTATTATAGTAACAGAAGCCATTATCCACATTTGACTGATTTTCAATTGGCAGAGCCCTCCAGCACTTGAGCTTCAAGTTTCTCAGCCAAATCTCTATGTCAAACAGTTAATGATCTGGAAATAATAAGCACTTATGTGAGCTAGGGGAGCACTATACTTAAAGGAAATTTGATTGTATTTCTTTGAAAGTAAAGAATCTTTACTGCATGCTGTGAATTTTCACTCATGGAATCCTAGACTATCAGAAACATTAGGGAAGATGCAGTCCAAATTTCTCTTTTTGCAGATGAGAAGACAGGCCATTAGTATATATTCATCTGTGGCAGCATATAGCAACATAATATGGAGTAAGAGTAACCATTTTGAGGTTGACAGGCTTAAATTCAAATACCCTCTTCTTAGTGTATTAGCTGTTTGGCTTTGAGCAAGCTATCAGAACTTTCTGAGGCCAGTTTCTTCATCTCTACAGCAGGGACAATATGACCTACCTCTCAGGGTAGATTTAAATGAGGTAATGAATATAAAGTTATAACACAGTACCTGGAACATAGTAAAGTTTTAATGAATGGTTGTCTTCCACCAAATTTCTCCTTTTTATATTGTTTTAAATGAAATATTTTTAAAAATACATTTCTTTTTAAAATGCAAATAATAATCGGTGCTGAAATTTGAAGGTCAAAGAATGCAGAACAAAAGGCAAATGGTCCTTTTTTATTCTCCCACCTCCTCTTCCCCTTTTTCTAAACCACTTTCTAAAGGAAGGAACTGAGTAACATATGGTGGCACAGGTCTATAATCCCAGCACTTGGGAGGCTGAGGCAGAAGGATCTCAAGTTTCAGCCCAGCCTGGGTTATATACCAAGTTCAGGAATAGTCTGAGCTACATTGCTAGACCCTGCCTCATAAAAACCAATGATTAGAGATGCTGTAGAATGTTCTAGCTCCAGCACTCCAAATAAAAAATTAATTAAATGAAAAAGAACTGTTAATAGTTTGATTTGCTTATATTCATATCCTTCCAAACTTCTTTCTTTGCCATCTTTTTAGGTTAAATAGCACCTTAATAAAGTTCTTTTATGTGTAACTACAAAAAGTCTTTGTATCAGCCCACTAAAGCTATAAAAATGCTGTGTAACAGAATGAGTACAAAATCTCAGTGGCAAGCACCCATTAGCACATACTTCTCACTCATACATCAGAGAGTCAGCTGGAAGCTCTGCTGATACCAGCTAGGCTTGGGTCCAGGTAGAAAATTCTGGTCTGGTCTTCTCTACAGCTCAGGCTCGGCTCTAGATTTAGTTCAGGTCTGCTGCATGTGTTTCTTATTCTATTAGGACCTGTAGGGTACATGGGACATGTTTATTCATGAGTTATATAGTCGAGGTTCCCTGAGAGATCAGAGTAAATATGTGATGTCTCTTGAAGATAAAGTTTACAACTACCTCATTGTCACTTTTGTCCAAATCCACCACCAAGACATGTCACTTGGCCAAACCAACCAAAAGTGGAATGGAGAAGTAGCTCTTTTAGTAAGGAGGAGAACTGCCAAGTCACATGGCAAAAGCATGGTTTGATTGAAAGGTGAATATTTGGGAACAATAATGCAATCCTCCATAGTGATTAAAAGAGCAATCCACTTCACCCCAGCTAGACTATATACTCCTGGTGGGCAAAGATCATGATCATTTTTGTTCCAGCTCCTAATTTGGAGATTGGTAAAAAAATAAAATAAAAAAATAAATTGGCATTCATTAATTATTGAACGAGTATTGAGAATCTTGGTTCAGGAAAGTCCAGAAAACAGACACGAAGAATACTAATCCAAAATGTTATTTGTGTGTATTTGTGAAGTTGCCTCTTTTCTTACAGAGTTCAACATGCAATTATCAAAATGTGAAGTTGGCAGCCCATATTCAGAGCAGGCCAGAGGTTCTGGAATTGGCCCTCCAACAGTCAGCAGTAATTTTTATGCCAGTGTAAACCTTTGCTTAATTGCTCTGGCCTGACCAACTCAGAATGACAAGCCCATCAGTAAAGTGTGGAAATATAGAATGCACACAGCTTGCCTCTAAATGTCAGCGATGTGGCCGTGGAGTTGGCCTGAAATTTAGGTATGGTCTCCAACCCAATTACCCTTTATAATTTATTGTGTTAACAAACAGAAATGGTAAAGGGAACAATTGGGGGTCACCTGAAGGGCAAATAGCACACTGAGGCTGTGGAAAGGACTTCCTGTTTTGCGGGGAAGCCAGCCTGGAAGCTGGTGCCTCCTCTCTGACGCCTGGTCCAGAGACCTCCGAAACTGCCTTGATTGCCCTTGAATTCCTTTCCAGTATTCCCCTCAGGTTTACCTCAGGGCCATCTCATCCTCTTTGTGTGCTACTCAACATTATCTCTCAGATAATCATAGTGTATTTATATAATTAGACTAATTGTGGGTAATTGTGTGTCAGCACTGTGTAATTATGAAGCCCAGCCTCCAACACAGAGGCACAACATGTGGGCAAGGGAAACTGTATGTGCCAAGCTGCCACTTGATCTTTCTTCCCATTCAGGGATTTTCTCCTTTCAAGGTGCCAGAAAAGAAGAACAGGCCTTTTTGTAAACCCATTATCTGCAAAACACGGCCCCTGACAAACACATTTGCAGAAAAACAAGGGCTTTGTAAACTCTCCTGTTTTGGCACTGGAAGTCAAAACCATGTGCAGAGGGAATGCTGGGCTGTCTCTGGAACTGACAAAAGCTTTCTTTTCTACACAGAGCAACAAGAAGGTTGAATTGCCATCCAGCTGTCTGTCTCTCACCGCAAGCAGTCTCACCACGGGTGACTTTGCACTGAGGCCTTGTATGTGCTATCATTAACATAAGCTAATGAGCACAAGTTTGGGGGTGATGGAAAGGCCCTCCCTCTCCCTGAACATCTCTGGTATTGGTCTGGCCTCACGTGCCATTTTCCAGGATTTAATACTGCTCACAATCATCACCATGGGTTGAGAGTCCAAAGTCTGCTAGACCAGGCACTAGTCTAAACACTGGTAAGAGTTATCTTACCGAACCCTCTACCTTACAAAACCCTGGTAGGACAAATACTATTGTTACTCCCATTATATAGATAAGGAAGCTGAAGATCCAAAAAAGCAAGCTGACCAAAGTCCCACAGCAATTTCAATTTATGTTCTCTTGAGCCAAAAGCCCTTGTTCACACAATTCCTTTGGATGAAAGATCATCCATTATTGCACATTTGGTTTTAATATTTACCCACAGACTCATTTTTGTGCTGCCAGTGCTTAAGGCAGCACTGGACACAGAGATGACATTGCATGAAGGTTTGTGGCATTTAATCTGTAGGGATCAAATAAGGATAGTGCGATTGGAGCACAGGGCACAGCTAAAAGGACATGAAGATGCTGGGAGACACCAGGTGGAGGCTGGAATGAGGATAAAGTGCTGGAGGGGAAGGTAATTAGGGATAAAGAAAATCAGTTGTAGTGGAGCCCCTCCTTGCTGTTGTGTGTGCTACATAGAATCAGGAAGTCAGCTCCAGTGGGGCAGCACTCTTCTCTGCTTATATCACCAACACTTAGAAGAGTTCTAGCACCCCAAGAGATGCTCAATGGATAATAGGTGAGTGAATGAAAGTCCTAGGGAAAGGGGAGGTAACAACTCACATGCCTACAGAGTCCAAGGGGATATGAAGATGAGTGATGCTGGTCAGATTAAGAACAGACATACAGACACAGGGCAAATGTGACAAATAGCAATAAGGACAAAGACCCAGTGAGGGTGTCTGTGTGACTCTCTAAGTTCATAAAAGCTAGTGAGCAGCAGGGAGCTTGGACTTAGCTCAGTTGGTAGAGCACCACTCTGCAGTCTCTGAGGTTCTGAGTTCAATTCCCAGCATCCTGAAACTGGGAGAAGGATTTGGTGATCCACTCCTGAGGCAATCCCAAAGCAGCCAGGAATTGAAAACCCTATGAGGGTCACTAGACACAACTTGACAGCAGCAGCAGTGAGCAGCAGAACTATTAATAGCACCCAGATCTCCAACATTCTATCCAGTATTTTTTCTATTACCATTGCTACTGAAGCTCATCAAATGTGTGTTTCTTGCAACCACAATCACAGATGTATTGAATTTAGTCCATTGCCCTCAATTTACAATGAAGAAACTCAGGTTTTGAGAGGGAAGGAGGATCAGCAGGTAAGTGGTATAGTCAGGTCCACCGGCTGCCAGCCTAAGGCTTTTTCAACTGATACATGAAACCTCATATATACCCAGGAAGCAGCTTGGATTTGTGGGCAGCCAAAACACCGTGCGAATGCATCAGGTTGTTTACCTATCTGAAAATTGGGACACATTTTTAATGATAACTTCAGAAGTAAAATACTTTTGTAAAAATAAGCATATTAATATAATTAATTATATTAATTGTATTGAAGATGGTTCCCAGCAGGTGCAGTGACACACACCTTAATCCCAGAGACTTGGGAGGTGGAGGCAGGAGAATGGCAAGTTCCAGGCCCAAAGCAGCCTGTATAATTTAGCAAGACCCTGTCTCAAGATAAAAAATAAATTTTTAAAAAGAGGGTGGGGGCTGAGGGTGCAGCAGATCAATAGTAGGGCACTTGCAACGTAAGTGTGGGGCCCGGGGTTCAGCACCCTCATATCCCCCTCTCAAAAAAGAAAGAAAACAGAAAAAAGACGATTTTCCCCACAGCATTACTAGCATTAGAGAATATTGATCTAGACAGGCTCTTTAAAGATAGCAAAGGATCTACCACTTTCACACTAAAGATGAGGAAATAAAAAGATGAAACCTGGAGGGATTAATAAAGAAATTTTTTTTCCATTTGTTTCCATTATGCAATGGTCTCTTTAGTGTCACTCAGAAATCAAGGAAGATAAGGCAAAGAACTGAGGCCTCGTAGACAGAACCTTCTTAGCCACTGCAAAGAGGAAGTCTTTTCCACTCACAAATGGCCCTTCCTCTGGAGGACTTGGGGCACCAATGGAATAAGGTTCATAAAGGGACACCACCAGGAGTAAAGGATGCCTGGTATCTTTAGGTTTTGCAGGAAAGAGGAAAGAATTCTTCAGGACTCGAGGGAAGGGCCTCATTCCAGGAAAGCAGAACCTTGACCTAAACTTTGAAAACAAAACTAGAGAAGGTGGCAAGTTTGAGGGCATTGCTCTTGCAAGCTCTCTCGCATGGCCTCACTGTTGACAGGAAGGCTTCAATGGTGAGAACCAGGCAGGAAAGTCAGAAGGCTCCCAGAGCAGCAGGTACATAAAAGAAGGAAATGGGGGCTGCTTATCTCATCATCAGATCCAACGATGGAAATAGAAATAGCTTTATTTATTTTTTTCTCAGGAGAAGCTAGACAACTGATTTTTAAAAATTAGGAACTAATTATATTCTTTTAAAATGAAGTGTGGGATGAAAAACAAAAGCAAAAGCCCACGTGTGAGGTCAGAGTTGACTGCAAGCCTGCTATGGCATAACCTCAGTTTTAGAGCTTGGTAGATTGACCAAGCAGATCCAAAGTCAAGTCGTCAGTGGCTAAGATAGGGCCAAAGAGCAAGATGTGTGGGAGGTTCATGTGGGGACTCTGGAGAGAGTCAAATTGTTTTGAAGATTCAACTCTTCTTTCCTGCCAGGAAGAAAATATATCTATGTAGGAGACAGTGGTGTTTTACAGGAGGAGAATTGGCTTAGGAGACAGGAATGCCAGTCTTGGTGACTCTAGTTTCAGTGACTTTAGGAGAATTATTCTCTTCTCTGATCCTCTTCTGTATGAAGTAAGACCTCTCATCCTGCCTTAAACACCTGACAATTTTGTTGGTGATCAGTAAAAGGATTCTGTGAAAGTACTTTGTAATATAGTCTGCAAGAGGAGTATTAAAAGTCTAATGAATCAACTTTTTATGAGAAAACAGTGATATAATGGGGAAAGCACAGATTTTGAATCAACTGTTCTGCCCTGAGCAACGTGTCTTTCTTTTTTCAGGATCAGTTTCCTCAATAAGTGAGATAATAGTGTTTTTTTTGTTGTTGTTGTTGTTTTGTTTTTTTGTTTTGTTTTGTTTTAATATTATGAGGACTAAGTGAAAATATGTCTGTACCCAATGCATTGTAGTACATGAATGGGGATGGGGTTTAGCTCAGTTGATAGAGTGCTGCTCTGTGTGATATGAGGCTGACATGAGCACCACAAAATGGGAGAAGGACCTGGCAGCCCACTTGCAAACCAATCCAGAAAAAAATCAGCCATCAAAAACTCTATGAGGGTCGTCATGAGTCAGACCTGACCCGAAAGCACCTAATGACAACACCACAAGTACTTGAGTAGATGCTCAATAATGTCATTTCCTTTATAAATACATAATTAGAACTCAGTGATTTAGAAGAGTATTATAGTGTAAAAGATAATTAGTGAAGTGGATGCAGTGGCACATACCGGTATTCCAAGCAACTCGGGAGGCTGGGGCAGAAGGATTGCATGTTCAAGGCCAGAGGCAGCCTGCATAACTTAGCAAGACGCTGTCTCAATTTAAAAAATAATAAAGGGGCTGAGGGTGAAGCTCAGTGCAGAGCAATTGCAAAGTATGTGCAACACCCTGGGTTTAGTCCCCCACTACTGAAAAGAAAAGATAATTAGTAATTAATATTTTCCTTTCTGTATGAACGGATAGAATGTTAAGCAAAAGGAAAAAGAAGAGACATTTAGTAGGTTAAAAAAAGAATCTTCTGGGAAAGAAATGAAAAGTGGTTGAAGGCTGTTGTAGAGAGGCAGTTAGGGGAAAATGTATCTAAGAGGTGATATTTAACTTGGTTTCTGGAACATGAGAAGGCACTCAGAAAGTTTAAAGTGGGCAATGGAATTGGACCTTGTAAGCAGGAGAGCAGGGGCAAAACCCTGGAAAAGAGAAAAGGAGACTTCATTCAAGGAGGGCTGGGCAGAGCACCCAAGCTATGGAAAGCAAAGGTCCTGAAGTAGTGGAAGGGAATTGTTGTTAGGTGCCATTGAGTCATGTCAGACTCATAGTGACCCTCATAGGATTTTCATTGGCTGATTGTTTCAGGATTGCCTCGGGAGTGGATTGCCTCCTCCTTCTCCCATTTTTTCTTTCTTTCTTTCTTTTTTTTTTTTTTTTTTTTTTTTTTGCGGTACTGGGGGTTGAACCCAGGGCTGCACGCTTGCATGCTCTGCAAGTGCTGGACCTCTGAGCTGTACCCTTAGCCCATTTTTTTACTTTCTGAGACAGGGTCTCGCTAAATTGCGCGGACTGCCTCTAGTCTCGAACTTGCGATCCTTCTGCCTCTGCCTCCCAAGCCACTGGGATTACAGGTGTGCACCACCACGCCTGGCTTCTCCCATTTTTTCAGTTCTGGGAATCAAACTCAGGACCTCAGAGACTGTAGAGTGGTGCTCTACCAACTGAGCTAAATTCCAGCCCCAGTGGAAGGGAATAGGGGTGTTTATAAAGGTAGGCAAGGCTCGTTTGCTTTTCTCAGAAGTTTGCATTGTTCTATAGACCATAGGATGACATCTAATGGACTGACACAGAGAAGCATGATTAAACTCACTGTGCAGGAAGGAGTTCCTGGTTGGAGCATGGGGGTGGAGGAAAGAAGAGTATTCCTAGAGGCACAGAAACACCTTAAGAAGCTGTTGAACTAGGACAACAGCAGTGAGGAGGGGTGCAGTGTGGGAGACCCTCTAAACATCTCAGGGACTAATGTTGGGCTTGGATCATGCCCCTGCAATACAGAAAAAATTTGGTGTAATATTTCTAAGAGAAATATTTCCTTTTCCCATCTGGACTGCCTCTTAAAACCATTATTACATGGCAGGTGCCAGGAGCAATGTCTATAAACTTGCCTCCTTCTCTAATTTTGTTTTCAAAGTTTAGGCCAAGGCTCTGCTTCGCTGGAATGAGTCCCTTCTCTCAAGCACTGAAGAACTCTTTCCTCCTTCCTGCAGGAAGTTGAGGCATGAGAATCATGTGTTCAAGGCCAGAGGAAGCCTGCATAACTTAGTGAGACTGGCTCAAAATACAGAAAAGGGGCTGGGGTGCAGAGCAGTGGTAGAGCACTTGCAAAGTATGTGCAAGGGCCTGGGTTCAACCTCCAAGTACTACAGAAATAAATAAATAAATAAATAAATAAATAAATAAATAAATAAATAATTGTGGTCAATGAAGGAGAAAGAGGCTTTAATTGCTTTCCTGAGCAGACCAGTTTTGAGATCCTTGACTAGGAAGACCAGTGATAATAAGTAGATCTTATCTTACTAACTTCTGTGTCTCTCCTTCCTGTAGCCTCCTTTGAAATAACACTGTGACTTCAGTATATTCAATCATTCTAAAGTAAAGTCAAAATGCTTTTATTTTACTCTAAAACTTAGAGCAATTAGACATCATTAGTAATACCAAAAGGGATTGTATTAAAGTTTAATATTAAATGTTAACATATGTTCTGGCCTTAAGTTTTATTGAATTTTTCAAACTTTCAGATGAAGAAATATCAAACTTAAAGTGAAAGTACTCTGAATGAATAAAGTAACTTTGTCTTCCTGACAATACTGGAAGAGAATGGGAGATAAATTCCATCTTTAGGGAAAGATAAAAAGAGAGCAATTAAAGAGATTTTCTGTACAGAGTATATGAAAGGCTCCATTGAGGGTTGGTCTATGCTGCATAAATTGATATTGTTTTAGAGGAAATAATTTTGCCCACCTATTCCTTAGGTTCCATTCCCCAAGCTATAGCAATCAGGGTCACAATACAAACACAAATGGCCACTCTAATGTTGGTATTTCAAGGTTTGATGAGGGGATTTTTACAAATATGTGGACAAGATTAAATAAAACCAACAAGATATGGTGAAGCACCTGAAACCGTTACCAAGTCCAAAGGGGAAGGAATGGGGTAAGTACTGGGACGTAGAGAGAGCTATAATTCCAGGAGAAAGCCATCTGACAAAAACCATCCATGGCTTTGGTAGGGAAACATGGTCACTGTTAACCCATGATCTAGTAGAATGGGAATTGGAGAAATGATTACTCTTACTCTTCTCTCTGCCATCCTGCCTCTCAGAGTCTCCTGTGGATGCAACCATTGGCTAAACCAACTTGGAATCCAGTATGCAGAATGGCCTGATCACACAGTTTCTGAAAGCCAATCTTCCTGATCATAAAGCACTGGAGAAGGGTAGAGAGTATATCTAGAAAGGCAGATGAAGGATATCCTATGTATAGGATTCCTAAGTTTTTTATACCAGACATGCTGAGGAGGTGGTTGATGTGATAAAGATCTTGGGTTAGACTTAGCCTGTATTTCTCAGTTCTTCCATTCATTATTTATTAGCCATGGGAAGTTTTCACATCTATGAAATTTTAAAGTAGAATTTATCTCCTAGTGTTAGAACTTTTAGCTCACCAATTTTGACTTTCTCACCTTGAAGGAGTTATTGGCCCTCCTGTTTGTGCTCTGTAACAATGAATCAAATAGTGCATGGAAAAGAATTTAAGTACAGTAGCTGGCACGAATATTATAGAGAGAAAATATTAGGTCCCAGACTTCCTTCAGTCCAAACAAGATCAGTTCTTTAGAAGGATCCTGAAATTTTGGTATATGAGTGACTAATTCCATAGGCAGAGTGGGTTAGTATAACTGATGGATACTCTTAGGGTATTTGAGACTGAGGAATAAAAGTCTAAGTGCTAGAGTCTGGGAATTCATTTAGATTCATTATATATTGCTTCATCATCATTTTTCAGAATCAATAGAATCATTACTTTGGATATTCACCTCTTAATTTTTTTTTTAGCCAAGAGCTGAAGGAAGAACAGAGATAATCTATATTTTCCCCAGTAGGATGTAAGTTTCACAAGGGCAAGGACTTTGTCTTGCTTCCTGCCATAACACCAGTTTCTATCTCAAAATAGAAACTTGATATGGATTTCTTTGTGGTGAATGAATGAACAACTTATTTTGAGAAAAAAAAGTATTTAGTGTTTAGAAATCAAGATATCTCTTAGAACCACAGCAATTTCCCAAAAATGCATATTAATTTTTTATCTTTTGAGGAGTTTAAAGAACTAGAAGATAATGCTAAAGATACAGAGTCTTCATGGAATTCTTCAAAACACTGATTTATACTAAAGCTATGCTAGCAGATGTAACATCAGGGAGGCAGAGACCTGAACTTAGATCTAGGAGCCATGGCTCCCCAGGAGAGTGATCTGAGCATTGTTCAGTGTGTAAGAATGTCAAGGTATCTATATGCTCTAGCTCTACAGATGTGTTCTGACTCAGTAATTGGGCTATCCTTCTTTTTGGGCTCTCAAAATGTCTCCCTTTTGTTTTATGTTTTCAGTTTTACCAAAGATCAAATTTTGTGTTTCATTTGAATTGATAGGTTAAAAACTTTCATTTGTTTTTAGTCTAGCCTATCATGAAAAAAAAAAAATGATTGGTGGATGGATTTGGTTACCTATTCATCAAATTACAAGTATTGATTGCAAAGTTACTACACCTTAGCATCTGATACCCTTAAGATGTTTAAATAGGCACTATCTTATTTCTCCTGGGGATTATCATTCCATAGCAAATGTATTTTCGAACAAGTTACTTCCAAGATAAGCAGCATTGGAAGCATTTAAAGTGAAGGTCTACTAGAGAACTTCCTTTCCTTACAGCTTTCTGTTTCTTTCCTAAAAACTCTCTATAGTTTTTAGTAAAGATCATTATAAACACCTAAGTATAAAGCTACTTTAACTTATAGGTTAGATAATTTTTACCTATTTATGAATTTATGGGCTGGGATTTAGCTCAGTTGGTAGAGCACCACTCTGTAGTCTCTGAGGTCCTGAGTTCGATTCCCAGCACTGCAAAAATGGGAGAAGGATGTGGCAACCCACTCCCAAGTCAATCCCGAAACAATCTGCCATTGAAAACCCTATGAGGGTCACTATGAGTCAGATGCGAGTCAACAGCACCTAACAACAACAACAACATGAATTTATAGCTTGTATGTTTTCCTGAAATCTATACTCATATATCCAACCCCTTACCTAATATTTTGACTTGAATATCTGCCAGGTATTTTAAAGATAACATATCAAAAGTTAGCTGTTAAGTTTTCCCATTTCAGCAAACCACATTTCCCTTCTTTCAGTGTTTCAGGATGGAATCCTTGGGGTAGCATTTGACTCCACACTTTCCTACATACTCCATATATAATTTGAGAGTAAATCTTCTCAGCTGCTCCTTTAGAATATAACCAGAATCTGACCACTCAGCACTACAACCATTGCTGCTATACTAGGGCAAGTATCATTACTTCTCACCTCAAAAAGTCTCTGAAGGAATCTCTCCGCTTTCATCCTTGAGTGCCTCCGACTGTGTTCTCAACACAGCAACTGACTCATCCTTTTGAAATCTAAATCAGATTACACCACTACTGGCTCAAAATCTCCACCAACTTTATACTTCACTCTTAAAGGAAAGGAAAAATCCTTTAAGACTTAAAGGAAAATTTGTCACAGCAGAGAGAAGTAGTTCATCTTCCTCAACCATCTCTTAGACATCTCCTGTTTCCTTATTGTTCTTGCCATATTGACCCCCTTGTGGTTCTGTGAACATTCCAAGGATGATTCTACCTCAAGCATTTTTGTTTTTACTTCTTCTTTTGGCTTTCCTTCTAGACAACTTTCTTCATTTCCTTAAGATCTACTATGCTAGCTGCCTCCCCTAACCATTCCCAGGGTCTTTATATTTTTATCAGTAGCATTTAACACTATTTGATGCATTAAATTCTTGCAGGTCTGTATCCCTCACTAGACTATCAGCTCCATGTGGGTAGGGACTTGGTTTTGTTCACTACCATACCTCCAGTGCATAGCTCTGGTATACATGATACGTTTAATAAATATTTAATGAAATAAATAAAGAATGAATACATTGAAATTCTCCAGTGAAGGAATACTTCCTTGGACTTTGAGTTCTTCTGACATAAGCATAGGGAAGTTACCTGGTTGGCCTCATAAACTGATAATGAGTCTTATCTCAGTTAAATCTATACAGAAGAAGAATTCCACTGTATACTCAAATCTGAATAGAGCTTGGTTTGGAGGTACTTGATATCATCATCTGGGAACTGGGATTTAGCCCAGTTGGTAGAGTGCTGTGCTGCACTCTTTGAGGTCCCAGTTTCGATCCCCAGCACCACAAAAACAACAACAACAAAAACAAAAACAAAAAAACAACAGAAGAATAATGTGGCAATCCACCCTCCAAGCAATCTGAAAGCAATCAGACATTGAAAACTTTATGAGGGTTACTATGAGTTGGACCTGACTCGAGGGTACCTAACAACGTCATTATCCACTCAGGATTTGGTTCTCCTCTCATTAATCTTCTTGATTTTTTTTTTTTGTGTGTGACTAATACAGGTTAAAACTTTTTGCTCAAATTCCTTGTTTAGTAAGTATCTTAATAAAGTCATGGAGAAAGAATTGGAGAAATTGCCAGGAAAGTACTTTCATAGCCATTTTCCCACACAGTGACCATGATGAACTAATTGAAGGAATCCTGCAATGTCATCTAAAAATCGTTGGGATAAAATATGACAAAAAAGGGTAAATCTCTGACATGAATGAGTGAATGAATGAATGTTAAAATTATCATCACCTGGTTTATTGAATAGCTGCTTCTTTCATATGAGAAATGCCTACAATGTTTTAAATCCTTTGTTCTTCTTTTTCCCCCAGCCCATCCTTCATCCTCCCAAACATTCTCTCTTTTGTTCCCAAGCTTTTGTTCTTGTTTTACCCTGCCTGAATAGTTATTCTGCGTCTTACTTCTACTCAAAGGAAATGAGACCCTTCCGAGCTATATTCCCTTTGTCATTTCTGGTTACTCCATTAGTGTAGGTCCCATGCCAATTTGCAGTAGATCTGTAATGTGGGTGAGAAACAAGCCTTTGTTGTTTTAAACCACTGATATTTGGGGCTTGTCACCACAGCATAATCTAGCCTACCCTGACTGATTCACAGGACTACATGGCTCTTCCTTTGTTCCTCCATGCCATCATGGACTTCTTCCATTCTTTATATTTACCACCTGTTTACTGACCAGTGTATGCATTGTGTCTACCATGTTTATCATTCTATCCTCAGTACTTGGGACAAACTTTATTCAATAAGTGTTCATTGAGTTAATTTCTATATTTTTCTCCTAAATATTTCTGAGGGTTTGAGCTTATGAAGAAGTGACAATGCTTTAAAATTCATAGAAAATACAAAACCTCACACTGATCATTGATTTGAACTATCTCTTCACCCATCCTGTTAACCAAACCAAATTGACCAGAATAAGATTTTCTTCCGTCTTCTCCATGCCACCCCTGGGTTTGGGAAAAAAGAAACAAGAGGTCCAAACACTGCATGAAAGACCTAGAAAGGAAGATTAAAGCCACTACTGTTCAGTAAGTGATGAAGGACCATGGCCTGGCTTCAGAAGTGATGGACAGATTGTGAAGTTTGAATAAAAAGTCCTCCAAATTTAGGGCTTCAGAAGAATAAATGGCAATCCTTGGCCTGTATCACATAGCAAAACTCAGCACCTTCTCAAGAAGCATTAAAAGTAAAAAGAAAGTAGAGAAACTAGCTGCCAGCTCATCTGGGAGACAGTATTTCCTTCAGGAAACATCAAAGGAAATGGCTCATTTGATGAAACTTAGTACTATGGTTTGAATGTGTATTTTTTCCCCAGAGATTCATATACTGGGAGGCTTATTCCTCAGTGAGGCCGTATTGAGGTGGTTGTTGTTGTTAGGTGTCATCAAGTCTGACTCATAGCAACCCTCTGTACAGCAGAACAAAACACTCCCTGATTCTGTGCCAGACACACGATCTTATTTATGTTTAAGCCCATTGTTGCAGACACTGTGTCAATCCATCTAGTGGAGGGCTTTCCTTTTTGTTTTTGTTTTTTTTTTGTTGATCTGCCACTTTCCCAAACATGATGTCTTTCTCCAGGGATTGGTCCCTCCTGACTACCTGCCCAAAATACATAAGTGCAGGCTAGCCATCCTTGCTTCCAGTGAGCACTCTTGTTGCACTTCTTCTAGGACAGATCTGTTGGTTCTTTTGTGTAGTCCATGGTATATTCAATATTTGTCTCCAGCACCATAATTCAAAAGCATCAATGCTTTTCCTGTCTTCCTTGTTCAATGCCTAGCTTTCACAACCATATTATGCGACTGAAAATGCCATGGCATGA
>VMDO01017203.1:0-45508 GCA_007922755.1 Pedetes capensis | reverse complement strand
TATGAAAATTAGAGATTAAGTATAGTTCTTAATACTTATTGATTGTATAAATTCAGACTACTTATTTAACATGTTTAATCTTTATATTTCTCATCTGTAGAATGGGGTCAATAATTGTATATGCCTCCAAATATTCTTGAACAGATTAAGTTATGAAATGTACAAAAAATATTTTCCACTGTACCTGATGCATATTAAGATGTCAATAGCAAGTTAAACAATATTATAGTTTGTAATAGTAATAAAAATGCTAATCATCTCTACATGTTCTGTGATCCACACTCATCTAAAATGACTTCCTCTAAAAAAGTTGATTATTCTTGAAATAATCAGTGCTCTCTGAGAAAACTGGGAAAGTGTTCCTTGTGGACAGATGGATTCAGTCTCTGTAAGCCAAACCAGATTACTCCCTACCTGCAGAATTCCTCCCTTTTCCAGAGACCTATTGAGGTTTAATGAAAAGCAAAGATAAATGGGCATTCTTAGGCTGACCATAAGCCAAGACTAGAGGACACATCCTTGCCAAATCCACATGTACTAGATGCATAGCCGGATTGTGCACATCACAGGAGTTCTAACAATCTGCAGAAGGTCCTGAGAAGCATCTGGATATCTGGAGACTTCTGAGACCATCTTTATTCAGAAGCTTCCATTGTTGGCCTGAAGTTATTTTAGATGCTTTCATTTGGGGCATTTTCCTTAGGGCTAAGTTTAAGTTTGTCCATATATTCACAAATGATCAATGAAAATACACACCCAAGCCTTTTAGAATAAGGTAAGCTACTCTCTAACCCTTCTTTCTTTCTTCCTCTTTTCCATTGACTGACATTGTGTGTGCCACCAGCAAAAGTCTTGTTGGTTGTTGTTGTTTGTCAAACATACAGTGACTTCTTATGCTTCTCTGTTGTTGTATCTTCTGTTCCTTCTACAGAGAAGGTTATTTGCTTCCTTATTCATCTCAGAAACATCTACTAACCATACACCACCTTTCTCATATACTAAGTTCTCAAAATCTCTTCTGCCTATTACCAAATCATCCATTTTCAAAACTACCTCTAGGATTTGTATTGGTCCTGTCTTTCCACTTATATCATTGTGTTCTAATTGTTTTCTTTACTCTCTGTCCTACCAATTACTCAATGATCTACTTAAAGCAGTAAAATATCTTTTCTCTCTCCATATGCCAAACCATAGGAAAGTGCCTAGAATATTGCAGAAAGTTTGGCAGATATTTGTCAAAGGAAGTAATGGATTCAAGAACATTTGATTAATCACTTACTGAAACTAGTTTAAGGAAAAATAAAAATTTAAGAAAAGGATATGAGAATATTTCATGAAACTAATAGTCAGAAAGGGGAGAAAGACCAGCTGAGCAGTTGTCAGTATCATGATTGATTTTTCTCAGTTGCTTACCATTAAAGTCTTTGATCTCTTCTTTACCATTCTGGTCACATCTACTCTATTCTTTCTCTTTTCAGAATGTGTTTTTCTGTATTTTAAGTAAAAAGGAGAGAGGATAGATATCTCATAATGACAGCTTCAATATCCCCCACCAAATTAAATGCCTGTTCCATTCAATCCTGTTACAAAGAATAAGTAGGCTTCTTAAATCCTTATAACAGTTTTGTTCTGCCAGAGAGAGAGATTCTGATTGGCTCTCTTAGATCTGATGATTCTTGTAAACCAATTAAAAATGGTCAGGAATTTTGAACCTTGAGATACAACTGTCATTGAGGTGATATTTTAGGACCAGGAATAGTCCTAGGCAAGGAGAAGAGGGAGTATTAGATGGTCTAGTATCTGTCTATAAAATTTAGATAGGGGAAGTCATTGAATTCTTAACATCTCAAGTGAATAATTTTCTTGTATTATGTTCTTTCTTAACAGTAGCCTAAAGTCATGTGATTAGCACTGATCACCTTGGCAAAACATCTCCCCAGACATTAAATTTGTTGGGGGGAAAAATACTTACCTCTTAGTTCCACCGGGCAGGGCCCACTTTCTTCTACCATGAGAAGCTCCAGGGACTTTGTTGGTATTTGTACACGCAGAGCCACTCCTAGGGGCTGCTGTGTATTTATTAAACACCAGCATTCATTATGGATGTGTTAAAAATTCAGATCCTTAGAGAACACAGTAGATCGAAGTATTGACTCCTGTTTCACTTTCCCCATCTGTCCAAACATCAATAACATCAGTGTATGGGGGTGTGAAAGCACTGGGCTAATGTACCTTCCTTCGATCATAATTCCAGAGTTTGCCTTAATTAAGATTGATTTTTGCCCCTATGTTGTACATCTCTTAACTAACAGAAAAGTCACAAGGGCACAGTTTAAGCATTAAGAATGTGAGGATTGAGGAGGAGGGAGTGGAATCAGATCTTGTGGTTATGGAGTTGAGAAACTGCATAACTTGTATGCTTAAAATAAATCCTTAAGCAGATTCCTAAGGCATTGAAGGAGTCGCATAAGGGCACTGGAGAATTGAATTGCTACTTTGATTCGCTTTCCTACATATATGCTGCCTGTGTACATTATTGTTTATGGAAGGAAGGAAAGGTACTCTAGAATAAGCAAGTAAAGGCCATAGCTCGCCAGAGTTATCTGCTTTTTTTTTTCCTTAGACATTTTCAAAAACATCACTGTCATCAACAGAATTCTATTGAGTGCTCACAATCCCGCTGAAAACTCCATTGAGTGCTCACAATACTGCAGGCTCTTTCATAACACTTGCAGCCCACAAAGGGAAAGTGCAGCCTCTGCCCTCAAGCCAATTACAATCTAGACTAGAAAGGAGATATGGCATTAAAGCAAAGGGAAAGTGAAACCATGCCATGCACAGAATGAAAAATATTATACAAAGGGATTTGGATTAGTTTTGACTCTGGCCCTTCATCCAGCTGCTCAGAGAGCCTTCTTTGGAGATATAACTTTTAAGATGTTGTTTGTTGGTTTGTTTTGTGTTGAGAGGAATCTGGACAGGAACCCAGTGGATTGGGAGAAAGGAGCTGTTCTAAAGATTGTGAAAATTTTATGCTAGCATTTTTAGCTTCCCATTTATTGAAACATACTATAAGAATTAAAGGTCATAGGAGTGTGTGTGTGTGTGTGTGTGTGTGTGTGTGTGTGTGTGTGTACAATATGCAGAATACTGGCTTCAAAGAAAAGCAAATCACTGTTACCTCTTGCGTAGCTGACATCTTGTCCTGCAAACTAACACAACATACTTCAAATGTTTATTTTTGTAAATATTTAAATGAACATTTTAATAACCATATTTGCCCTGTATGACTTTTCTTCCACCCTTCACCTCACATCAGCTATGGAAAGCATATATTATATACATTTTTGTAACAAATTTTGCTTAGGTGTGAGGAATATCTGGCAAACTCTGATAGGGATCATTTGGTTGTTGTAGTTAGGAAATTCTCATGCTAGTTATTAATAGAAAAAAGAAGATACCATAGATTGAGTTGTGTTACCCTCAATTCACATGTTGATGTCCTACTTCCCAATATGATGTCATTTGGAGGTGGGGTTTTGATGAGGTCAGGAGGGTGGGGCCTTTCTAAGAGATTACTACCCTCATAAGAAGAGCTACCAGAGTAAATCCCTCCTTCTCTCTCTCTCTCTCTCTCTCTCTCCCTCCCTCCCTCCCTCCCTCCCTCCATCCCTCTCTCTTTCCTTCTCTTGGCTTTCTAACATGTGTGTGTATGAAGGTGCTATCTACAAACTGGAAAGCAGGATCTCATCAGAATTTGGCTATGCTGGAATCCTGATCTTAGATTTCTAGCCTCCAACACTGCGAAAAAATTAACTTCTGTTACTTACACCACCTAATCTGTGGAATTTTGTTAAGGCAGTCTGAGCAGAATAACACAGCAGGTATTTTAAGAATTTGGTGTCAGGGACTCCAATTGCATTGAATTCAGAACAATACTTCCTCAGCATCTCTCTGAAGCCATCCAGTCTTTTGTCTCCTCTCCAAAGAGCTCTCCGTTCTCCTTTGGGCTGACTATGCTGCAAAATTCCCAAGGAAAAAAAGAAAAGAAGTGAATGATAGAAGATGAAGAGAAAGGCAAATTGTAGTATGCATGTGAATAACCATGTGTGGGCTCCTGCTACATAGGGAGCACTGAGCTTGGGAGGGGAAAGATGACACTGCTTATCATGAGGTTGGTTGGTGAAGAAATGAGTTTCATCTGAGTTAATGCTCACCTTAGTAACATCAAGGTAAGTAAAGCCCTACCAATATGCATTTAGGAGTTGTAACTTGGGATCTGTGTTAGTCGGATCAACCTAAGTTATCCTGAGAGACTAAATCAACCCTCCATATAACACAACCTTAGTTCTTACTCAGTTACATATTTATTTGGGTCCTTGGAGGGGGCTTAAGAATTTAGGCTAATGATACCTCTTCTTGTGGTAGATTTATCTTTTGGAGCCCAGTATCTCTATGGTTGCTTCCTTGACACTGAGCAGACAAAGTGAAAGCTTGAAGGTCATGAATTGGCTCTTAAAGTATTTAACCTAGAAATATAACATGTCAGTTCCTCTAAACTCATTCACTGGAAATGGTCCCACGGACTCCTCCTCCCTCTCTGTATACGATATCCAATGAGACATAAAATCATCTGCTGCAAGATCTTAACCTGAAAAGGTTAACCTGAAAAGGTACCATAATATAATGTAATCCATCATGAAAATTCAAGTCAGGTTGTCCAGTCAGAGCCAGGGTTTCTCAAAGTGCAATCC
Organism: Pedetes capensis; assembly: GCA_007922755.1. Classification (NCBI taxonomy): domain Eukaryota; kingdom Metazoa; phylum Chordata; class Mammalia; order Rodentia; family Pedetidae; genus Pedetes; species Pedetes capensis. Next base: position 40,754 of record VMDO01017203.1, on the reverse strand, counting down.
TGGACTCATAACAACTGGATAGTTGTTAGAAGTGCAAATACTCAGTGCGATCTCATTCCAGGGGTGAAGATCAGCAATATCGTTTAATAAGTTCCTCAGTATACCATGGCCTGTGAAAGTTTAAGAAACAGTATTCTAGCTTGAGAAGGCCATAGTACTATAAAAAGTTATACAAATATAAATAGAATTTTAACCATAAATTAGTCCTTATAAGTAAATTCATGATAGTTTATTCTCTAGATCTACTCAACTCAATGGCCCCTAACAACAACAACAACAACGTCAGTAATAACAGCTTATACTGTAATAACAGCTGGATACTGTGGTCATTGTTTGGTATGGTGTAATTCTCACAATAACTCCATGCCATCCATTATCACATTATTTTCACTTTACAGAATAATATACCTATGCTTTGAGAGGGTAGGTCACTGAGTTTGTGAGTAATGAAGCTGGGATATAAACCTAAGAAGTTCAACTTCAGAGCAAGTATTTCAACTGAGTGTATCAAGTTAGTTTATTTTTCTAAGACGTAATCCAACCTAAAGCTCCTTTTTTTCCTGAAATCTCTATATGAAGAAGTTGAGCACATTCCCCTGTAAGGACAGAAGTTTATTCTTTGGCTGTACCCTGAAAACTTTGTTCCATTTACCTCTCCGGCTATGCCGCAATTTGGATATTCTCTGCATTTCATTACTGGATATTTCTGTTGCTGCCACTGCAAATCCTAATCTTTGCTACTTCCAGGGCCAACCTTTCTGGTTGCACATATTCAAAATGATCAGCCTCCATATTTTAACTCAATGGCCACTTGGAGCAAACTCTGCAAGTGTCTGATCCCATGGAAAGCCTATCCTTGGAGAACTCCAAGGGATACTTCTAGGAAGATACAACCTTAACAAGTAAAATGAGTCATCTTCTCTTTAATTTCATTTATTTATTTATTTATTTATTTATTTATTTATTTATTTATTTATTTTGCAGTACTGGAGGTTTGAACCCAGGGCATTGGGCTTGTATGCTTTGCAGGTGCTGTGCCAGTGAGCTGTACTCCCAGTCTACTTATTTTTACTATTTATTTTGAGACTAGGTTTTGCTAAATTATGCAGGCTGCCTCTTGTCTCAAACTTGGGATCCTCCTGCCTCCACCTCTGAACTCCCTGGGACCTTAGGTGTCAACCACCGTGCCTGACAACTTCTTTATTTTTAAATGTCTGTTAGATGTTTTGCAAAAACTACATTTCAATGATTTGGGCTTCTTTCATTCACATTCCGGGAACTAGCTAGGCTAGCCATATTTTATTGCTGCTATTGTTTAAGTAGGGCTGGGATTTAGCTCAGTTGGTAGAATGCTGCTTTGCACTCTCTGAGGACCCGGGTTCACTCATCAGCACCATGAAAAGGGGGAGAAGGAATCCACTACCCAAGCAACGGTCAATCAGCCATTGAAAACCCTATGAGGGTCTCTATGTGTCGGACCTGACTTCATGGCAGCTAACAGCAACAATTATTTAAGCAACAAGTTTACAGACAAGTCATTTCATTACCAATGTTGCTTTTCTTCGTTTTCTTTTTCCTTCTTCCTTTCTTTGTTCTTGTCTTTCTTTCCTTTCCTCTTTATTTTTATTTTTTGGAAGTTGAAGGTTAGTGGCAACCCTGCATTGAGTAAATCTATTGGTACAATGTTACCAGTGTCCAGAGGATAATTAATGTTTTTTTAGCAATACTGTATTTTTAATGGTACGTGCATACACTTTTTTAGATATAATGCTATTGCATACTTACTTACTAGACTACGTTATACTATACATGTAACTTTTATATGCAAAGGGAAATCAAAAAATCTCTGCAAGGTTTTATTACAAAGCTCCCTTTATTGCAGTGGTCTGGCACTGAACCCGCAATGTCTCCTAGACATGCTGGTCTAATTTCACAGTCTGTAAGTCAACATTCTGACATAAGGATCACTGGGCTAAGTCAAGGTGTTCACAAGGCTGTGTTCCTTTCTGGAAGCTACAGGGTAAATCAGTCTCCTTGTCCTTTAGAGTTTCTAGTGGCTGCGTACGTTCCTTGGTTCATTGCTCTGTTCTCTCTTCAAAGCCAGCTATAGCTACTTTGTCAAGTTGTATTACCCTGATACTAACTTTTCTACCAGTCTCTTTCCTTACAATTATACTGGGCCCATCAGATAACCCAGGATATTCTAATTATAAGGTCAACAATTAATCAGTAAACTCAATTCCATGTACAACAATAATCTTCCCACCTCTTGCTATGTAATATAACATATTTGCAGATCCTCAAAGGCCTCTTTGGGGGAACCACCATTATGTTTACCACTGACCAAATCAGGTCTTAAATGTTCTCCATTTACTGCCCACAATGTTTGTTTTAAAGCAGCTTAAACTAAGTGACTGGAGTTACAAGTCAAGTGAACGTGCTTATTGATCTCTGAAACAACCTACTTTCAGAGTAAACATAGAGGGTGTGTTTTCATATCTCCCAAAATACCTTTTGGTCTTTACCAATCTGGCTCCAAAATGTAGACGCTGTGAGATGTTCTTGCCCCGCGCACCTGACTCCATTTGTTGCAGATTTCTCTGTTATGGTTTGGTTACTATCCAAAACTCATCACATATGCATTTCTTCGCAATAGCAACTATATATGTATCTGTCTTAATTTCTCTGTGATATGTTTTACTAGTTCTTTTTTTTTCTTTTTTCCTTAATAATACTCTTGAGGGCAACATACAACCTACGCTTTTTCAGCTTCTCTTACTCTATACCACAAAATTTTACTATTGCCTAAATATTTGTCTCAATCTCATGTCACATGCACACATTTGCCTTAAAAAGGAAGTTCTTCAGAGTAACTTTTAATTAGGTGAGTGATCCATAATCTTTGGTTAATTACTGTCATTCTTATTATTTTCCAATCTTTTTAAAGTAAAGCCTATGATAGAAGTCTTTCAGCGTAAAAGAAAAATATTGAGGACCAGGGATGTGGCTCAGTGGTAGAGTACTTGCCCAGCATGCACAGGCCCTGGGTTCCATCACCAGCAAAAAACAAACCAAGAAAAAACAAACAATCACTCAAAGATTGAACTCCTGAGTATGTTATCCACACATTGCCCAGAGTGTACCTAACATTATGCTATGGACTTCTCATACTTCTCTTATTATAACCAGAAAAAATTGAATCATAAACTATTTTTAGTCCACCCCATTCATTGTTGTTGTTAGATGCCCTCAAGTCAGTATCCGACTCATAGCGACCCTCATAGGGTTTTCAATGGCTGACTGTTTTGAGATTGCCTTGGGAGTGGATTGCCAGGCCCTTCTCCCATTTTTGCGGTGCTGGGAATCAAACTCGGGACCTCAGAGACTGCAGTTCAGTGCTCTACCAACTGAGCTAAATCCCAGCCCCCTCCCCCCATTCATAGGGAGGGAAATTAAATTGCAGAAAGTATAGGCAACTTATTTATGATCATCCAGCAAGTAAGGGGAAGACAGGAGTGGCTTCAGCTCCTAGTCACAAACCCCAAGGTCTTTAGCATGAAACTATAGGACTTGGCTTTCTAGGGTTCTCAGTTTGCTCAACGTGCTGTCTTAGAAACCATGCAAATGTTGTCCCGTATTCCACAAACTGCCTTTCCCATTCAATGTAAGAAGTGTTCATTGAATGTATGCTGCATTTCAGGTGTCATTTACCTGTGATTCTACAATTTTTATACCAACTCAGCCTTACAGCAGTACACATTTTCTTCAGAAGAGGCTGAGTCTCAAATATAGAAACCATTAATGTCAAGGACATTCTTGAAATTGCTATCAGTGCAAAAGCTTTCTGAGCAGCCTATATTGGTGTTGATAGAAAGAAGAAAAACCTTGATTTGAGTAAAAGAAAATCAGCAGCAGTTGTTTCATCAGCTCTCTTCAGAAAGAAGTTGCAGTTAGTGTGGAGCAATATGTCCATGCATGTTTGCATAGAGAGGAAAGGAATATAGCAGAAGCTAGCTGGCTCCTTCGTAATGACAAGCTAAGAAGGAAGAAAGGAGTGGAGGGGACAAGAGGAAGAACCAAAAGTGACAATTACCTGGAGAGTTTGCTAATTTTTCACTGTCCCTCTCACATATGCCCACATACAGCCTTTGTGTTCTGGGGTTCCTATTTTTCAGAGACGCTGTTGCTTCTGCTTTCAAGAGACCATATCATAATAACTCAATCCTGTGGCTCCTGGGCTTGCCTCTTGGAGAGACAGTGAAAGACAGACAGAGAATATAAACTAACAAGGGCTCCTCTGAAGCACTGAGCGTAGAGTTTCTGCTACAATCCTGAGGGCGTAGGTAGGGTTGGTTGTTCAACTAACCGTGGCCAAGGACTGAAGTGCTTTGTTCAGAATGTGCCTTTCAACTTAGGCCTAAAGAATCTTGGAGGGAGGGGGGCAATCGTATACTGAAGGCTGGGTACATCTGTCTGTATGAATTTTTTTTCTCATTCCAAACATTCGTTTACACTTGTGAGTTTTATAAATTCCATCCTCTGATTCGTCTCTCTTCATACCTAGCAGCATCCTCCAGAAGCTATAAAGATCTCTAGAGGTCCTTGAGGTAATGAGAAAGTGGATGGCTTTTCCCCCTCTCCCTAATGATTATACTTTGATTTCTCCATCGCAGTCTTTAGTTTACAGGCAGTTGCCAGTACAACTTTTTGCAGCGTTGGACTCTCTGTGAATAATCCCATCCCTGAGCCTGCAGATCCTTCCGGGCCGGACCGCCTTTCCTTTGCATCTCCCTCTGTGTGAATTTGTCCACTAGGTGGAGCTGTAACAATTTAGCTCACAGGATCACAGTGTGAGACGTGAAATTCACTGACCACTGCTCAGTACTCAGGGGAAGCATATTGCTGTGGCCCAGAATTGCAAATCAAGTGCAGCCAGAAAACAGGACAACAAATCCCATAACAGGAACACAATTGGAGATAACAAATTCCATGGGACAAATGCACACTGATTCCACAAGTGAGCCCTGTCTCAGTCCTAAGAATTGCTTGCCTAATTCCTCTTTGCCTGCAGCTATAGCCTTGTGGCATCCGATCCCGTCAGATCTCGGAAACTCAGCAGGGTCGGGCCTGGTTAGTACCTGGATGGGAGACCACCTGGGAACACCAGAAGCTGTAGGCTTGGGAGAAGGACCTGGCAACCCCCTCCCAAAAATCAATCCACCATTGAAAATCCTATGAACAGCAGAGAAGCACTGACAATAGTGTTTCCCCTGTTGTACAGAGGGTCGCTATGAGTCGGATACCGACTCGACGGCACCTAACAACAACAACAAATTCCTCTTTGGTTTGTGGTGAGTCAAAAAGAACTCTGTACCTAGAATCTGGAAGCCTGTGTTCTGGAATCAATTCTGCCACTCTCCAGCTACGGACCCCCATCTTTCTGAGATTCTGTGTTCATCTCTATGAAATGAGAGGGTTAGGGCAAATGACTTTGTGGGTCATTTCCAACTGTAACTCTGGATTTTACTATAAAATGATAAACAAATTGTAACATTAAAAAGAAACAGAGTAATGTATGAATTTAAATTTCTATTTCTCAAATCTTTCTTCTGACTTAAAATATGTCTATGCCTAACATTGATGCATGTATACACCAGTGTTAAGGAAAATACGAATGATTTTTCCTACTCCTATTCAATTTTTAAAAGTAGGACCGAGTCAGAATTTAACTTATGAATGTGAAATGTTGAGTCGTATGTTTAAACACAAAAGGGGGAAATTCACTTACTCTTTGCTTTCCATTAAATAAGTTTGCCCAGCACACCTAGTTTGTTTAGTTAAATACCTACACCTTTATTTATATAGGATTTGCAAATCAACATCTCTCTTGTTTATGGTGAATTAACACCAAAAGATTGCAGATATGACACAACAAAGCAAGGAGGTTGCTTCTCATTGAGAAATGCGAGTACTTCCATGTCACAGCTTATTTGGGATCCATGCTTGTTCCTCAATTTTACATCCTAAAAAAAAGTGCTATATTTTTAAAACATTCAGCTTTCTTTGGAAAAGATTTTGCTAACCAGAGCAAATACATCTTTTGTCAAGAAAGGTTACAAATTGACACCTGCTTTTCTCTTCTGTCCAAAATCTTCTATTCCTCTTCCAGCCCATGACAATGAAATCTGATCATTTTAATCTTTCTTTTTAAAACATCAATAGAATGCACAGAAACACAGAAGATCTGATAGGTATTTTTATGATGGGAAGGGCATCAGAGATCACTCAGTTAGAACTCTCTATTACATCAATGAGAATTGAAGACCTAATAGTTAAGTGGCTCACCCAAAGTTATTCAGTGAATAAGTGAAGATAAAGATTTTTCTAGAAGGAAGCTCAGATGAAACAAAAGGAGGGTTAAACATATTTTTTATTCTCTCTATCCATATAATCCTCATAGTCTGACCCAAGGATAACTTGATGTCTATCCTGTGGCTGTCAAGCAGAACAAATGCAGAGCAATTTCTCCAGTGCGTCTGGCAGTATGATAAATGGACTAACAACCCAAGGAATGGAGCTGGGGAGAATCATCCAAAATATCTTCTATGGCAACTTGTCCAATGAAATAACCCACCAAAAGAGCTCTCTATCAATTAAATTGACAAAAACTCTTCTTGATTACTTTAGCCAGCCTTCTCCATGCTCTCTTCCTGACTAGGCCACGACCCTGGGTCTGCCCTGTCTTTGACCTGCACTGCCCTTTTGTAGCAAGAATCCTTCCAAGTCAGTTTAGAATCCCCTACCCTTGATGCCTCCTCTTACTATTTTCCATCTACTAACTGCACCCTCCCCTTACTTGTTGGCTATAAATCTCAAGCTGCTTTTGCTGTTTTAAGAGTAGAACCAATGTTAGTTCCCTATTAAAATGTCTCCATGTCTATAGTCTTGAAAAATGTCTTCCCTACCACTTTAACAAATTTCAGAATAATTTTTTCTTTAACAAAATACAACGAAATACTATATATCTTATTTTACAGGGGATCTGTTATACATGTAATACATTAAAGTCTCCAAGACGTTCTATGATAGAGAAATTGGTTTAATACTTTACTCCATTATTAACAAAGAATGTTCATTTTTGAAGGATTCTGTATCAATGTCCAAGTGACTTAGTTTCTGTATAATCTATTTTGTGACCAGAACAACAGCCATGTCTTCTGTCATTATTAGCAGACTCTTCCTTTCTAAGTTTGTGGACCCGAGTGAATTGCTAGAGAACACAGCTAGGAAGGAGGGAGGCTGGTGAGGTCTTCCCTCTGTGCTTGGGGAGTCGATGGCCATACTGCCTATACTAAGTATGTGTCATGACATAAAAGGAACATATAACCTGGGGTCTGCGCAGGGAAACTGAAGAGAGAATTTTTTGGCCTTGTATTTTATATATTATTTAGATGAGTTTTGAAGCCCTCTCTAAAATATCTGTATTTATTTTTACACAAAATTATATTTCCTTTCAAAGCCTTGGTAAAAATGTACAATGCAAAAAACCATACCATCCTAATACAAGAATTTCTTATTTTTTTTAACATCTAGACCTGTGAGTCATTGAGGAAATGCAAACCAGGCAAAGGAACAATGATGGATTTTCAGAAATCTGGGGTATAGTTTTCTACTCTGGCTCCTTTTAGTTATGTGATCTTAGTCTTTCCTACCTCTTCTGAGACCCCACAAAAACAGGAAGTTCGGGATAATCAGAGTTGATTTGCCTATCACAGAGACTTTATAAATTCAAAGCAGGGAGAAGATAAGATAGTGGTTCCCAATCCTTCACAAGCTTTAGACTCTGTGCTTATTGTAGAGCATAGATTGTACTCTCATTCTTTCCCACGTTTGCTGTCAAGCAGAAATATTCCTTATGATATTTTCCCAGAATAATTATTAGTAGTATTATTTGTAATTGAATCAAGTAAAATAGTGGAGGCAAGGGGACATATATCAGACCTGATCCACTTACTTAGAAGCACTACTAAGGGTTATATAAACCATGACATATTTATGATCTTATTATCTCATTCTGTGAGTGAAAAATTCATATCCTCCCAGAAATCATGCAAGGATGGAAACAGCCACTAGATGTATCTTCCAAAAAGACCTTCATGGTTGCATTTCAAAATCACAGGATTCAGAGCCTGGCATGGTGGTGCATGCCTGTAATCCCAGTGTTGGTTTGGGAGGAGGTGGAGGCAGGAGGATCACAAGTTCAAGACCAGAGGCAGCCTGCGTAATTTGGTGAAACCCTGTCTCAAAAAAGTAAAAACAAAAAAAAGGGGGGGGGGCTGAGGGTGCAGCTCAGTGGTCCAGCACTTGCAAAGCATGCAAGCGCGAGGCCCTGGGTTCAACTCCCCTTACCGGAAAAAAAAAATCATAGGCTTCAGCGTCTTCCTTTCATTGAATTTGGCAGTGTCCTCACATATCCTCCTTCCCCGGGTGTATTTTACATCAGAGAGGTGCTGGCTTCTTCTCTGAGTAGAAAACATTCTCTACTGATTCAGTAGAGAACTAATACCCCATGCTGGTGTGGGATTGCAGGTATCAGATACGTTTAAGCAATGTATCCTCCTGTGTATACTCAAAGGATGGCATCTGGTGACAGTGAAGTGCAAGCGTGGAAATCAAGATGGGGTTCCTTTATTCAACTGACTCATTTTCAGTGTCCACTTTCTGCCAGATAGTTCAACTATGCGGAGCATAGATTATGTGGACACTTGCGCAATGGAGCTTCCGTCAGATATTTGGATTGGGGAAGTCATGATTGATTGAGAGAAACTTAAAAATGGGAAGATGTGATTGATCAGGGTTGGTCAGAATGTGAGAGAAGAATACTCAAAGTCAGTTATTTATGATCTATCCCAGAGTGTGACACAGCACAGCTGCAACCCGGGCAGAAAGTTCAATGAAAATTCTGCCTAAGTATGAAATTCCCTACACTTCGAAATAATTCCAGAACACTGGAAAGTAATGCTGCAAAGAAAAGTAAAGGAAACAAAGTTTTTAAAAGACCTAATTTAACCCCTAATAAGCTTGTAGCCTTGGCTAAATCTCTAGTTTTTATAGCATTTTTCATCAAGGATTGGACTAGACAATTTCTAAATTCCCACTGTCTTCCATAATCTGATGATTCTAGTTACTGTGACAGTTATTTCTAACATTTCATTCAAATCCTTGTTCACATCTTTCACTACTAGAAGTCATTGTTGAAATGGCTATTAAAATGTATTGTTTGACATGATGGATTCCAAAGCTGGAGATTTATCTTTGGAAAGAAGTAAAGTTGTTGTTGTTGGTAGTAGTAGTACTAGCAGAAGGAGGAGAGGGAGGGGGAGGAGGAGGAAAAGGTGTAACATAATATTCTTTCTTCCCTAATCATAAATTTCTTAGCATTCATATATAAATTTCATATAATCCACCAGGATTAGGGCTATGTGAAAGCCTACAAGTTATAACCAATGAGCAGTGCTGAGCAGTTACCTATAGGACCAGGTAGTTTGCTTTGACATTGAATTTGCTGCAAAGTAATAGCAGCTGAATTGTTGTTGTTTTGTTTCTTTATCCACAGAAGTGATTCAGCTTGCTTGAGGAGGAGCAAAACAATCCAAAAGACAATATCGTCTTAGACTCAAATAATGAATTACTTGTGCTGTGCCCACTATAACTGTTGTATTGACATTTGAAACTAAACTTGTCAAGCACCTGTAATTAAGGCTGAGGCAGGGAAATGCAGTGTTTGATCTATTACTGTAGAGAAGTAGATGTTTTCAACTGAAGAAAGCCAGCTAATGTGGGGTAGAGGGGAGGTTTGGGGCTACCTGGAGATGCATAGTATTGACAACTAAGAAAGACAAGGCTTTGGTGTTATGCTTGGCTTTGCAATGTATAATGATTACTAGACACTCCACAAGCCAAGTAATCTTTAATCCATAGATCTCCAAGCATCTTAAACACATTGATTTATTAAATGTGACCTCTGTAATAGTCATGTCTTCAAAATTAAATCACTTAACCTCTCAGTTCAATATTGTTACTGTTATCTCCTGCTATATCTACATGACACTGAAACAGAAAGCTAAGGCGGTCAATTCATTAAAAAAAATAAGTCAAACTTGTTAATTGCATCTTGTCAACTTAGTTAATTGGCACTGTGTCCGTCAAACAATGAGCTTCCTGGCTGAATTGTTCTTTTCTCAGCTGATTGATTTGGCATGACACAGAATCTGCATGTGAGGGTCTCATTGTAATTTTTTTTTATTTTGTAAATTTTCTGAAACTGGGACAGACTCTTTTCTTTTTATTATCTGTGTTTTACAATAATTAATAAAAGCGGCCCTTTATACATCTTAGGATGATGATAATTAGTGCTGAAAGAGTGGGGTATTACAGTGCATTACTTAAAATTCTAGACCTCATTTAAGGTCTCAGAAGTCTAAATGATAAAAGAGGTATTGCTCCTTAACCCAGCACTTTATTTTCTAATTTAACTGAATTTTCCATTTGAACAAAGCAAGTAGAAACTTTCAAACTAACTTTCAACATTGAGTTTTCAGCAGGCGCTATGATTTCCCAAAAGATCTAAGAAACTCCACTTATTAGGTTGCAGATGAAATCATTGCATAAAAATTAAGGACATATCATGCTTTTAAATTTCTATCAGCAAAAGTCTTTCTATGTCTATATACACATAAATTTCAGTGAACCTATGAAATCTTAATAGAAACAAAAAGTAATCTGTGGCAATTGATCTTTGGGTAGAAGGATACCCTGTAGGATTAATTTATTTTTAATCAAGTATAAGCATAAATAAGAAATTCTAGGCTTCTGATGATGCTTGAGGAGCCCCAGGATGAAATTCCTTGCATTAACTTAATATTAATATAACTAATATTTAGTGAGGAGGGGCTTTGATATTGCTACCATTAATGATCCTTCTAACTGAAGCTGTGAGCAAATGTCCATGCATAATAAGCTGACAATACTCAAGTATGAGCTTACTGAAAATTGCTTAATAGAACTAAAAGAGATCCCAGGGTGCATGCCATTGTGTATTTTCCATTTTAAATCAGGAAATGGAGGTCCACAGAAATCATGGCTGAGAGCTCTTATCCTCTGATCATCAACTGTTTCTATTTAACACTTTCCTACATCCATCCATGTCCAGAAGCATGTTAAGAGACGTATGACCCTAAGGTGAGGATACATGATCATAGGTGACGGTGATTGACATTTATGGAAAATACCATTAGTAGTAGTAGTTAGTTGTTGTTGTTGTTGTTAGGTGCCATCGAGTTGGTATCCAACTCATAGGGACCCTGATAGGGTTTTCAATAGCTGACTGGTTTGGGATTGCCTTGGGAGTGGATTGCCAGGTCCTTCTCCCATTTTTGCGGTGCTGGGAATTAAACTCGGGACCTCAGAGACTGCAGCACAGCCCTTTACCAACCGAGCTAAATCCCAGCCCGTAGTAGTTATTGGTAGTGTAGTATTGAAACCGTACTCCTGGAGCCAGAGTATCTTAGTTCAAATTCTGTGTTTACCATGGCCTAGGTGAATATCATGGGAGAAGGGCCTGGCAATCCACTCCCAAGGCAATCCCGAAACAGTCAGCTATTGAAAACCCTATCAGGGTCCCTATGAGTCGGATACCGACTCGACGGCACCTAACAACAACAACAAGGTGAATATCACCTAGTTTATCTGTAAGAGGGAGCTAGACAAAGCGCATACCAAATCTGACTGTTGAGAAGATTAAATAGCAGAATGTGTTCCTTAAATAGTGTCTTACATAGACAACATTCAATAAAACATTAAAAATTGTGTGCAAGTCTATCAATGACTCAGCAAAATAGTTATTATTATTCTCATTCTACAGTTAAGGAGGGCGGGGATTTAGCTCAGTTGGTAGAGTGCTGCGCTGCAGTCTCTGAGGTCCAGAGTTCAATTCCCAGCACCACAAAAATGGGAGAAGGACCTGGCAATCCACTCCCAAGGCAACCCCAAAACAGTCAGCCATTGAAAACCCTATGAGGGTGGCTATGAGTTGGATACCAACTGTATGGCACCTAACAACAACAACAGTGAAGGAAATCGAATCTCAAAAAGTTTAAGTAGTTTGACCAAGGGAAAAAAGCTAGAAAAGTATAGTGTGTGTAATTATTATCTCAAACAGTACAAATGATTAGCACCTAACATCAACAACAACAACTATATTATAACAGCTCTTAAGTACTTCCAACTGCATTATTAACAACTTGAAAGTACTTATCATTGCTTTGTTGGTAAGATTTCTTGGGACCCCTCCAGGAAACATAATGAAGGGTAGATGAGCAGAATGCACAGATTAATTCAACATTCCTATTCTTCTACACTGTTGGATTCTTTCATAGATATTAAAATGTTAACTAATACTGAGTACATGTTTCAGTCTATTAAGCAGGAAAACTGACATGACCAGATATCTATATTGACACCTGGAATTCAGCATCTCTGGTTCAGGTATTATCAATGGAGACAGACACAGCCTAACCTTATACTCTTGGAATTTATATCTACCTATCATATGTGTTGTATGTATTAAATTACTGAAATCTAGTTTACATATTGAATGGGTACCCAACTCATAGCGACCCTCATAGGGTTTTCAATGGCTGACTGTTTCAGGATTGCCTTAGGAGTGAATTGCCAGGTCCTTCTCCCATTTTTGCGGTGCTGGGAATTGAACTCAGGACCTCAGAGACTGCAGCACAGCACTCTACCATGGGATTTAGCTCAGTTGGTAGTGCGCTGTGCTGCAGTCTCTGAGGTCCCAAGTTCAATTCTCAGCACCGCAAAAATGGGAGCAGGGCCTGGCAATCCACTTCCAAGGCAACCCCAAAACAGTCAGCCATTGAAAACCCTATGAGGGTCACAATGAGTCGGATACTGACTCGACGGCACCTAACAACAACAACAAGTTTACATATACCCTAGCTCTTTCCTGGTGGATCTGTGAAATCATTTCCTTCAATCTTTCTGGTATCTGTTTCTAATGAGGAGTCTAGAAACAAAACTGGGTACTGACTTTGGACATTAAAATAAAAATCTCTTTGAAAGAACTCTGTCTCAAAATAAATAATTCTAGGTGTTCAAGGAAGGAGAAAATTGTCTCCTCAGGAGGTGCCATAGGGAGGTGGTAGCTGCTTCTGCCATTAATTGCAATTTGAAGGGTCAAGGAACTCATATTCATTTGTGTCTACCCAAATATTTCCATTCTATCCATTAGATTCCCACTTTTTTCTGTACAGTGAAATTTGGTGAATCTATGAATTTAATTGGCTCTCCAACCTGAGAAATCCATGGTTGGACACATTTTATTTATTTATTTATTTATGAGACAGGGTCTTGCTAAGTTGTGTAGGCTGCCTATAGTTTCAAATTTGCAATCCTCCTGCTTCACCCTTCCAAGTCACTAGAATCACAGGCATGTGCCATGACACCTGGCTGAAAGCCCTGTTCTTGACATTTTCTTCCTGAAAATTCTTCAGTGCAATCAAAGTTAGCCATACAATATTGCTGACTGTGAATGCCTTAGAATGTGCATATTATTACATTGTAGTGACTACTTGATAGGCTTTATTTTGGGCTCTACAGTAATAATTTAAAGAGTCATTTGGCACTGATTGCTTTGGAAATTCAGTAACCCATTTTCTGCTATCTAGGCTGTGGGCTCTTCTTTCACCCCCAACCACTAAATATTAACTACTCTTCCTCACCATTCTTAAAGATCTTTTACCTAGCATTGCTTCTCATAATAAATACAGTATTCATGTGCAATCAGAACAAAACTACAAGTCCCAGTGGGTCTCCCAAGAAGAAGGGAACATAATACAGAAAGTCAGGCATTGCTAACTCATGGTAAAGGCTGGAGAACCTCACCTCAGGAAACTGCAGTATCTCAGATAATGTATTTGCTAAAAAATTTCATTTTTTATTCAAGTCAAAAAAATGTAGAAGCCCTAGTATGATCAGTACAGCATACAGCCTACAATCAGGTGATTTGCTAGATATTGCTAAGAAGCTCCTGAAATTTTTCACATTTGACTCTATAGAACTGCTTATGTTGAAGTGGCAATAATGTCACTTCTAATTATCTTTCATCTTTGAATTGAATTTGTGTGACTTGAATCAATAGAAGAAAAAACAGACACCTGCTATCAAATTGTTACAGGAATTATGATTTTCAGATTTATGTTCACTATAACTCAGTGGACAAAGAATAATTCCTCTGAGCTTTGGACAGACAATCTCACATAAAGTTTTTTGTTGTTGTTGGTTTTGGTTTTTTTTTTTTTTACATTTTAGGACAGCTTAAATTGCAGATGGAAACAAACTACCAATTTAACAAAAAAAAAACTTGAGCCATTTTAAGAAACAAAAAAATGAATTTCAGCTGCGATTAACTGCAGATTTGATCCTGAGACTTAAGTAATGGGATGAAGCCAGGTCTTGGTTCTGCCTTCTGGTGAACAGTCTTCATTATGAGGCTGGGTGTGGTGGACCACATAGCTACAGTCAACATCAGACTTAATACTCTCCAAATCAGCAAAAAATTGAATACACTCTATTATAATATTTCTAGCCAAAATCTTAGTCAACCACTGTGGTTTTTATTGGGTCAGAAGCCTCATTATGGTTTGACTAAGGTAATAATTGTCAAGGCTTTCCCTTTAAGGCTGATCCCATATTCCCCTTTACCTCAAGTACATCAAAAGTGTGGGGTAAAAGTGAAGGGAGCTGCTTTCCTATAGCATCCTATTACAATGATAAGGTTAAATATTAACTAACGACTCAGGGAAGAGTAGACCTGAGGTCCTTGAGACCTCCATTTGCTCATGTGGCATGACTCAAAATGAGAAGAAACACAGTGACTGCAACGTTGGGCTCAAACATAACAAACATCATGTGCACAGCACAGCATTGGGTAGCGTTTCATTCTGTTGTACATAGAGTCGCTATGAATGGGACCTGACTTGATGACACTTAACAAAAACAAGAAGGAGTTTTCTTGGATGCGGTAAGAAAAGTAAAACTTAACACTTTCCTTCAACTTCTCTCACGTCTTCTGGATGCTACTTGAATTTTCATCCATCACACACTTTTTATGGAGTAACAAGCATCCACTTAGAGCAGAAAAAACTGGTCCCACTAGAGAGAACAATGAGCATAAATAAGGATTGTATATAAATTCCTATCACAAAAGGGATATTGACTGTCAAGACTATAACAGTCTTCTTGGAAAATATCCATCACTCACTCCTTACCCTCGTATTTCTTCTCGGATTTGGAAGCGGCAGCACAAGATAGTGGTTTGGAATACCATACTCCCAGTCAGATTGTCTATGATGCATGGCATCTGCCACTGCTTAACTAGGTGGTTCTGGAAAGACATTCTATTTCTGTCATATGGGGTAAAAGTGATACCACCCGACCTGGGTTATAAGTGGAGTCAGTTAAAAATATACATAGGCTTTAACTGTGAATATGATACCTGGCAATTAATAAATATTCACTAATTATTAACTGTTACTATTATAATCTTCATCAGCAACATCACATACAGTTAACTATCTCTCTGATGATTGTAAGTACATTTAGCTACAGTAGTATAAACATTTGAAAGTTATTCAGTAAACAGATTTGTTAATTAAAGCCTCTGTTCTGGTACTGGTGGAATCCTATCTCCCCTCAGGCTAAGAAATTTCCTTATCTGATTTATCATTCTAATTTAATGCAGTATCTTTTTTATTATTTTCTTCTGAACACATAGAAAGGAGAGTCCTTTATAACTGGTTGGCTAAAGATGTAATTATGAACAACTGCTACATACACACAGTCACATTTAATTCCTCACAACAGTATGAGCCAGGTACTTCAAGTACCTCCACTTTATAGATAGATAAATTTTGGACAACATGAGTTGAGAGGCAGGTCGAATCTCACAGAGTTATTTGTGGTATATCTGCAGTGTCTGAGCTACCAACTCTGCTACATGGTGTTATTTCACAGAGAACAGGCAGGATTACATCTGCAGACTCTGACCATTAAATCTTGTTTTTCCCCAGAAGCTAGAAACCAAGAACTAGTTCTTTTTCTCTCTGTCCTCTCTTTGTCTCCTAATAAATTCTTTGTGGTGTGTTATTCTGTTTTATATTACTATAATGAAATACCTTCAATAGGCTAATCTTATACAGAAAAGAGGTTTACTTAGCTTCCAGGTTTGAAGCTGAAAACCCAAATAGTACAGTGCATCCTCTGGGAGGAGGAGTCCATGAGGGAGCAGGACCCCATGAGGGAGGATGTGGGGCGTTGCCCTGGTGCTGGACTTGCTCTGGCCATGAGCAGGAACCAGCTGGTAAAGACCCGCCATCTGGTGAGGGGGAACCAAGCACTGGAGAACCAGCTACTGAAGACCCACTGTCTGGTGAGGATGAGCCAAGTGCTGGAGAACCGCATCACCTGGAAAGGAGGCTTATGCCCACAGCTGCTCTGAGAAGCCTTGAGAAAGGCAGGCTCAGAGGCTTATGCCCACGGTGGCTCCTTGCTTTTTTCTTCCCAGTGAAGATGCCAACTCCAAGTATTCTGCTCCAACAGCTCTTTATTATTTCCTTGTCTGTCTTGGTTGATGGACTGGACCCAGACTGCTCCGTGTACCACCCTTATATACTCTCCAGGGGCTAGCCCGGGACCAATCAGAGGCAGTCACCCTATACAGGTCTTGGCCAATGAGGGAGATATGCAAATTTGGTTTTGTAAAAGTAGCCAGTCAGGGATGATTCCCGATTTGTCCAATCAGGAGCTGTTCAGTGGTTTGGAAACAGCCGATTGGTGTCGAGGGGTCTGAGGAAAAGGATTGGATGCCAGTGCCATCTTTGGGAGCTCGATAATCCTGAGTTCCCAGATGTAGGGCAAAGGTGATTCCCCGGGGATCAAGCCTCAGACCTCCAAGGGGGCCTAGATAGGCCCTGGGGCAAACTGCCTCTCTAGGCAGTGCCCTACAGGAGGACCCCATGGCAGATGGCAGAGGGAGTATGAGAAGAAGCAACATCATACTTTGAAACATGAAGCCCAAGAAAGACTCTAGGTCAAGTTAAGGTTGTTATAACCAATTGCTCTCAGGAAACCTGATTGAAAAGACCAATAAATCCCTTCAATAGTATGCCACCAATGACCTAATAACCTTCTGCTGAGCCCCCCTCTTAAAGTTTCCAAAGCATTTCCCACAACTGTCAACCTGGGGTCCAATCTCCGAGTGCATGAAGCTTCAAGAGGAAAAACAACATCGAAATCTAGCACTTAGTCTCATCTTCAGCTTTGTAAAGACATCTCACCTTCTCACTGGGAAATAATTTTTTTTTTCCTGTTCTCTTAGTCCTTCAACTCTTTCTCCAGGGATACCCTGTCTATTCCTACTTTGGCTAAGGAATATGATCACAGTATAATTACTTACCTATCCCATTGTCCTCAAATGCAAGTTCCTTTTAGCACAGAGTGGCAATAATTAACACAATTAAGTACTATTCGTCATGTAGGAAAAATGATGCTTTTATAGGCCTTTTCTGTATATTATAAAGAAACAGCCAAGCTTCCCAAGTTACTCTTACCTGGGTAAGATAGAATATAAATTTAAAAGTTATAGAATGAAATTTTAAGCTGTATTTCATAACTCAGTCTTGCCCATTAACTTAAATGGACTTTCCTTCAATTAATATAAATTAATAAATTCATACGGAACTCTCCCAGTAGGTATTTATAGATCTACCCACATGCTAATGAAAAAATTTTGGCAATGTAATTGCAATTGTTTCCCATAACATAATCTGTCTTCTAGTTATAAGCCTCATTTTTCTATTTACAAATTAAAAAATCACACTATCAGATCTTCTTTAACTATACAGTGTTGATTCCAGTCAACAAATTAATTACAGATCTCCGGTAATAAAGAAAATGATGCCCAGTCACCTACGGAAGATTATTGCTCCAAAGCCATATGGCTTTCTTCTTTTACCACCTTCCCAAAGGATATAGCTCAAATTAGTCAGTTCCAAAGGGTTAACACAAGCACCATCAAGCCACTCCTTTACCTGGCAAATTATATCACTCTTCAGCACATGTCACTTGCACAACTTTTCAACTCTTCCCTTCCTAAGGTAATAGGCCCAGAAGCTGGATGCTGCTGCGCTTCGGCACCTGTCATTTTGACATTTCATGCTTTCTTTAGAAAAGAGAAGTTGGTAGAATGTGAGAAAAGTGGAACTTTGACAGGTTGTCAGAAAATCTTGCAGCACAAACCAACCTACCAGCCAGCCTGTTTTCTGGTATATTTCAAAGTCTCCTAAGCAAACGAACTGCAGTTACTGACTGAAGAACTTCTTAAGTAGGAAGATTCCTGACTTTTTTCAAGGTTGAAATTAAATGAATTTCACCTGAAATCGGTTTAGATTCCAGGCTGCTTACTTATAGTTGCATATCAAGTAGAATGTAGCTTGGAAAGCCATAATTAATAGAAATAGCTTAACTGATTGGTTATTTCCCATTAATTTGAATTTAATACTCTTTGATTTAGGAAGGAAATTTATAAGCCCCAAACAGTGCATTAGATGACCTTGAGTCTGAAAGCAATGAAGAGCTAGTGTGTGGTTCAAATGTAAAAAGCTTTGGTATAGGCAACAGGAAAAGCTAGGCCAGGAACCATGGCTTTAAGAATATTACAAACAAATGGAATATGAATGTACGCTATGGGAATGGACATGTGCACAAATGGCCGGTATAAAATATATTAGTGAGGGCAAGATTCCTACCTACTCCTCTTCAATTGTGAATACGTTTCTTGTCATGTATTTTCCCCAAGAGGAAAAAGCAAATAGTACTATTCAATGGATTCAAATTATAGATAGGACAAGTAATTGATTTAATTTATCTAAACTTAACTCCAATACAAAGGAAAATAGTTATGTGATTTTTTTTAGGATTCCTAGGGTTTTTTGTTTGCATGTTTGTTTGTTTGCAGTACTTGGGGATTGAGAACCCAGGACCTCACACATGCTAGGCTGCTAAGCAAGTGCCCTCTCACTGAGCTGCACCTCTAGTCCCATCTTGAAATCTCCTTTTTCTGAGACGGGATCTCACCAAGTTGTAGAGGCTGCCTCTGTCTTTGAAATTGCAATCCTCCTGCATTGGCCTCCAAAATCTCTGGGATTATAGACATGCAGCCCTGCTTCTGGCCCTAGTATCGTTTTTGCAGAGTTGTCATAGTCCGCTAATATTACTCTTGTTCTCCTCAAATCCCTTTTCCCCATCATGAGTTAGTAACTATACATCAGCATATAGTTCATCCTATTATTATTTGTATGCCTTACGTTTGTAATTATAGTTTTCAAAGGGAAAAATATTTGATTTTTGTTTAATTGAGATTTTATGATATCTGGGGAATAATTGCCAATATTTAATATTCATTTAATTTCTGCAATAAATCCTTAATCTGTCCCTACTTTTCTTGATGATACATATTGCTGAAATCAATGTATTATAGCTTATACTGTCTCTCTCTATATGACACATTGCCATCCCCTGGATGTTAGATCATTCTTCTACTCAATAGAAGGTTTAAAAGTTATAATATCCTGGCACACATACACTGGTTCAATGGAAATCATCCTGAAATGATTGTCACTGTCTAAAGCTTATGCTATATAATCCACCCAACACAAATACAATTACTGCAGTTAAAGCCACTCAGTGCAAAGGCTAGCAAAAGACCTTTTTGGTAGGAAAAAATGTCATAATTATGAGAAAACCTTGAATTTGACTGGATCCATGAGAAGAAAATATGAATGAAAGAGGTAATGGGCATAGGAATTAAAGTCACCCACTGGCAAGTCAAAGAGAAGAAAGTTGAGCTGTATGTGAGTCTACTCTTCTGGATCCTGATAAATCTTAAAACATGTCCTTCCTTATAATAAGCACTTCTTTCCCTGAAGCAACTTGAATGGATAGGGTCCTAAATACCAAGAACTCCTTGATTATAATAGACGTTTTAAGCAAATGAGGGCCTAACAAAAATACCATTATTGTTTCCATTTGAAAATTGTATTTCTGGAGCTGAGAGCGGTGTTGCATGCCTGTAATCCCAGCAACTCTGGAGGCAGAGGTAGGAGGATTGCAAGTTCAAGACCACAGGCAGTCTGCATAATTTAGCAAAACCCTGTTTCAAAAAGTAAAAAAAAAAAAAAAAAAAAAAAGGGCTGGGGTTACTGCTCAATGGCATAGCACCTGCAAAGCATGCAAGTGTGAGGTCCTGCACTCAACACTCAGTACTGAAAAAAAAGTTGCATTTCTTTATTTATTTTTATTTATTTATATATTTTTGTGGTACTGGGGGTTGAACCAGGGCTTCACGCTTGCATGCTTTGCAAGTGCTGGACCACTGAGCTGCACCCCCAGCCAATTTTTTTCCTTTCCTTTTTTTTTTTTTTTCTTTTTTTTGAGACAGGGTCTCACTAAACTACACAGACTGCCTCTGGTCTCGAACTTGCAATCCTCCTGCCTCTGCCTCCTGAGCCGCTGGGATTACAGATGTGCGCCACCACGCCCAGCTCAAAAGTTGCATTTCTGAAGATTCTGCTCTTCATGTGATAACAGAATCATTCTCCTAAGTTCTGTTCATATATGTTAAGCATATGTCATCTGGGCACACTTTTTTCCTTTATTTCTCTTTTATTTTTGTATTAACTGTTTTGCAACTTTTTCTCTTTATGTTGCTGGCTATACAAGTACTTGCTTTTTTAGGATAATTCATTTCCTCTATTTCATCTTTATATTTTTTATTCTTTTGCTAATTTGTCATTTACTGGTTTGCTTAATGAGCAGTACATATCTTCATAAGCCTTAAACTGTGACGTGAGGAACACTGAATCTAGTTACTCTTACAAATACGGGACTTGGGTAGAATCACTTCATTAGCCAGAGTGCTAGTGTCTTCCTCTATAAAACTGCGATAATATTATTGACTCACAACAATCTACTGTTGTGAAATTTAAATGGAATTGCTTGCATGAAATTTTTTAACACAACCTGGAAATTGGCAGATGCCTAATAGCATGCAAGGAATTTAAATCACGGAAAATTCATTCAATTTTTGAGGTATATCTTCAGGAAATCTTTTTTTTTTTTTTTTTTTTTTTTTTTTTTTTTTTTTTTTTTTTTTTTTTTTTTTTTTTTTTTTTTTTTTTTTTTTTTTTTAGGTACTGGGGGTTGAACCCAGGGCCTTGCATTTGCATGTTTTGCAAGTGCTGGACCATTGAGCTGCAACCTCAGCCCATTTTTTTTACTTTTTGAGACAGGGTCTCCCTAAATTACACAGACAGTCTCTGGTCTCAAGCTTGTGATCCTCCTGCCTCCGCTTCCCAAGTCGCTGGGATTACAAACTTGTGATACTGTTATATCTTATACTCTCTTTATTTTTCTAAATCTGAGTACATACCATCAACACACATTTTATTGAGCATCAATAAGGAATTATCATACTCATTTGTGCTTGTAAATTCTGTTAAGTTTTTGTCTTTTGAAATATGCGATTTAAGAAATGATGAGCCTAAACATACATTACACACTTCTCCTATGAATTAAACTTCGTTTACAAATTCGCTCAGAACCGTGGAGTTGAGGATTCATTAGTGCTATCTTACAAATAATAAAACTGAGGCAATGAATGTTCAAGTTACTAAAAGTATGATGAGTTAATGGCAAGATCAGAATTCACATTCTGGTAGGTTTGGTTTAAGAGGGGCCTGAACCTTGAATCTCTAAGCTTCAAGCCTCATTGCTACTCTACATTTTTCCTTTCTCCTAGTGTTCACACCGAGGCCCATTTTCGAATATTCTTTTATTTTCTGTTTCAACAACCACTACCCTATGTTTTATGTTGGTGAGATTTAAAAAGTTTTGGTCATGTATCTTTAAATAGACTGTGTAGAATTTGAGGGAAGGAAGCATATTTTAAACATCTACATACCTAATTTGGTCATGTGGCACGTGCCTGGTACTATAAATCAGCAGATCTTTAGGGAGCATATTGTTCCTAGAAGAGTAATATAGCATAAGATAGAATGTATACTGATGCCAATCATGAAGTATGTTGAAAATCCCCAAGAATCTCTCTTTAGAGGTGCTTTAGATGTCCGTAGTATAACTGGAATAGTTACTGGAATAACATGAGTGGAGATGAAACATCTTTCTTCATTCTCTTGCTATAATTGTTTTGCTGTCCTATGTTTGTATCCTTTCCAACCCCCTTACACACAGGGCTCCCTTTTATCCAGGTGCATTTTTCAGGCTTGCTCTTGTCTTCTGCAGCCTTACCTCTGCAACTTGTCTCCATATTTTTAGAAAATTGTTATGCCTGAAGTGACTACATATGAATGAATCAATGTGGGGCAGCTTTTACAACCAAGCATGGACTAGATGAATATGAACCAACTATAAAGACAATCCTTAGAAAATGCACAGTGCTTCGAAACAGATAATGTGGGCAATTGTGATATCTGGAGGTTTAGTCTGGTGGGCAGAAACTGGCAGTGAATTTTTCTAGTAATTCTCCCAATTGCAACTCAAAAAGGATAAAAGACATTTAGAACCACTTGTATGATTCCATGAATAAATAAGAAGAGTCTCTAACCTTCAGGAAATAACAGCTGATGTGAGTCAAGTAGGAAAGCAGTTTGTTTCACCGGCAACCACAGAAGTTCAGAGAAGCGCAGTTATTTGGAGAAATATCTTAGAAAAGAGGTGGGCTAACCAGGCAAAAGATAAAGGCACAAGCATCAAGGGATGTGGACAAGAGAAACATTGGAACCTATTAAAATATGGGGCACCAGAGTGGAGGGGATAGAATATTAGAAAGGTACTGTAGGACAAAGAGGTGTGATGAGGGAAGGCATTCTGGATTCATAGAGTCTCCGCTCAGTGGGTACCAGGTCTGGCATACATGACAATCTCACGTTTCCTAAGTGGTGGTATGTGTGAGTCCCCACATAATTTCTTGGTCTGAAAGGGCTGAATAACACTTACTTCAGATGGGGCCTTCAGTGACTTAGCTGTGCGAATGAGGTATATAGCAGTAGGAAAAGGTGGCAGGCTGGCCCACACAGAGTGGTCCAATCTGAGATCCCAGAATATCTTTCAACTTCAAAAGTAGCTTACCTGCAGAGTACAGGTGAAGTTGGCTTCCTTTGCAGGTTCTTTTTTTTTTTTTTTTTTTCATTTGTTTCCATTCATAAGAGGAAGCTGATGAAAATTGTGAGCAATTTCTTATTAAGTATTTCTTGCTACAAGATGAAGATTTGGAAAAATACCTTTTTGTATTCTACTAGAGAACTCCATATTCTTCTATACCCCATGTACATGACTGAATAAGAAAGAACACCAAGCAAATAATATATTTGCAGAAAAACTATATAGATCAAGATATTTAAGGAGATTTCAGTGACTATAAAATCAGTTTTAACTCCATGGCTCTATTGGCATAGCATTAAAAAGTTCAGAAATTCTGACTTGATATTCCCACACTGCAAACCATTGCACTCCTAACCATTCCAAAAAGAAGCTTGATCAGCCCATCTGTCTATTTTGTTCTTAGGGTATCAATGAGCTTTATGCTTTCTTTCTCTGCTTCCTCCTTGTTCAAAGACAAATGGTAGGTCTTGTCTTCAGTAGTCTCTTACTCCAAGTCATAATAAATCTTTTATTTAAATTCTTTGTACCTTATTTCTATCTGTTTGAATCAGCAGAAAACAAGTTTTGTGAAGTTGCATACTTCCTAAATTATCTGTGGCTGTTTCCAAAAGCATAATCAAATGTTTTACTTTTCATCCATGTTTCCTTATTATACAAAGCTTATTTGTTTTGATTCCTCTATTTTCCTGGAGAAGGAAACAAGAGCAAAAAGTGTCGCACATCTATAATGTAAGCAACTTGGGAGGTTGAAGCAAGAGTATTGTGGGTTTGAGCCCAAGGGTAGCCTGCACAACCTAGTGAGATGCTGTCTCAAAATAAAAAATAAAGAAAAAAAAGGGGCTGAGGGTGCAGGTCAGGGTAGAACATTTTTCTACCATGTATGAGATCTTGTATTCAACCTCCAGTATGGGGGGAGAGGGAAAGAGAGAGAGAGAGAGAGAGAGAGAGAGAGAGAGAGAGAGGAAAAAACAATGAAAAAGGAGGGAATCCACAGTGCTTAAATCAATTATCTTCTCAGACCTCCCAGATGATGTTACCCTGTATCGCAGTTGTGTTTTTCTAGCTAATCAATTTTGAACTTCTTCAGAGCTGCATGTATATGCATATTTCATAAAAATCTCTTACCACAATGTTGGGCTGGGATTTAGCTCAGCTGGTAGAGCGCTGCACTGCAGTCTCTGAGGTCCTGAGTTCAATTCCCACCACCGCAAAAATGGGAGAAGGGCCTGGCAATCCACTCCCAAGGCAATCCCGAAACAGTCAGCCATTGAAAACCCTATGAGGGTCGCTATAAGTCAGATACCGACTCGACGGCACCTAACAACAACAACAACAACCACAATGTTTGACAACATTTTGTTTTTGTTGTTGTTAGATGCAATCGAGTTGTGTCTGACTCCTAGCAACCCTCATAGGGTTTTCAATGGCTGATTGTTTCGGGATTGCCTCAGGAGTTCATTGCCACATCCTTCTCCCATTTTTGCTGTGTTGGGAATCAAACCTGGGACCTCAGAGACTGCAGAGCAGCGCTTTGTCAACTAAGCTAAATCCCTGCCCCTGACAACATGTTAGATACCCAATCAAGTCCAGCAGAAGGAACAAAGTATATACTGGGCTGATTCTGCTCCTCTTTTCCGGGATGGCTCTCTACTGCTGATTTAAGGGGATGCTGAGACATTTGCCAACAAAGATTTGCTTTTTTTAAAATTTTGTTTACTGAACCACTGATTTCACATCTTAATGATCATTATTCTAGCTTGATGCCTTCTCACTTTATCCAAGCTGTCAATTTTGAGTCAACTACAGGGGGCAGAGAGACCTTGCTTTACTGAGATTGATATTTCTCTTTATATTTTTGCCTTATCCATGAACTTCTGCTTTTGGAATTCAAAAGCCGAAACTTTGGCTCCCCATTGCTTTGGTTTCACTGTCTGATGATGGGTTCAACATGACCAGTTTCTTAGCAAGAATAAAGGTGATAAAGAATAGAAAGAGGAGGAAGAGAGGGATAAGATCATATGTTAAACTATTACATCACTATAGAACAAATGAGAATTTTCCATAATTTCAGAATTAAGAATGCATATTGTTGCTGAGCTTTGCAGCGGTAGCCCTGTGGCATCCGATCCCGTCAGATCTTGGAAGCTAAGCAGGGTTGGGCCTGGTTAGTACCTGGATGGGAGACCACCTGGGAACACCAGAAGCTGTAGGCTTGGGAGAAGGACCTGGCAACCCCCTCCCAAAATCCAATCTGCCATTGAAAACCCTATGAACAGCAGAGCAGAGAAGCACTGACAATAGTGTTTCCCCTGTGGTACAGAGGGTCGCTATGAGTCAGATACCGACTTGACGGCACCTAAAAACAACAACAATTGTTGCTGAAGGCCTTATTTATATAAAGTCTGTAAAAATTCCTTACATAGTGTAACCAAATAAATGATCAAAGCTTCACTCCCACACTTCCAAACAACTCTCGATTCATTCCAGAGTCTGGTAATCTGCAAAAGAAGAAAATAAAAGCAACATCAATAGAGTGATTGCCTGGACTTTCTTGCCCTTTGCTTTCTCACAGTGCCTTTTCCTGAATCTCTCAGTGCCTTCAGCTGGGTCACCTTTGGGACAGAGAGCCCTCTGTGGTGGCATTTCCCCTGGTATCAGAGCATGACTGGGGACCTCCTGTAGGAGAGATCACGCCACTTTTCACCTGCAAAACACGTTTGTTCAAGTCCTTGAGGGCTAATGTCCCTGTGGCAGGGACATCATTAAAAGGCATGAGGAAGCCGGAGTCAACTTTGGAGGGATTCATAGTAAGTCAAAACACTTTTCGTTAATAAAGCTCATTTCATTCTGAAGGATTCCGGAGAACAAGCGAACCCTGTGGACTTAGCAACAGTAAAAACATTGGTAACTGGAGTAGTCTACCCTACCACATTAGGGAAGGTGGAAATTTAGGCCAAGGACACCAGGGTGGCCCCTGTTCCTCTATAGTGCTCTGCAGCCTTTAATGTTCACACGGGATTTGCTTTTTAAGGCATTGTCTGAGAGACACACACGTTCTAAATGGTGCAACATTCAATTTCTCTACCTTGGAAGGATGAATGGTTGAGCGAGTCCCGCTGAGATCTGAGCCTCTGCATTGAGGGATTCTAAGTGTTTGAACCAGCTCCTGGGCCCATGAAACCGGCCCTCAACCTCCAGTAGGACAGCCTCTCCACAAAGGAGTTTAACTACACTGGTCATTTCTCCTTCCACCTACGTCATTTTCCAGAAGTTAAGTAGCAGTCCATACAAAAAGGCAAATGAGTTACCTCCGCTGAATTTCCTGTAGACCAGACTGCTATTAAAACGTGTGTATTATTTGTGGAAACAGGACAGAGACTATGGAAAGGAGCCTTAGACTAATTTCATGTCTCTGATACATTTTTAGACAAGAAGCAGAGAATCAGCTTGTTCCTCTATCAGTGCTCAAATTTCAAGGCCTCTTGTTTCCTCCTCAAATCTATTTGCTTTTTTCTGTCTCCTGTGGCACTGACATAATGCAAGCCACAGGTGGATCTCAATGAATTAAATTTTCTAAACAGACTGTGTCACTTCTCCTTTTAAACCCTCATAATTTATTTTCTATTTTGTGTAGAGTAAAATACAAATCCCTTATATACTTTCCAAGTCCTCTCATGACCTGGCCCCAGCCCATTTTTTGACCACATCATCTCCTGCTCAACCTACCCATTATATTTCAACCACTGCCTGCTTCATGTGTTCTTCAAAAACACTAAGCTCATTTCTGCTGAAGGACCCAGGCACTAAGTCCCTCTACCTGAAAAGTTTCATCCTGATTTTAAATCACTGGCTTTTCCTTCTAATTAAGGTCAAGTTCAATTTATAGCTTCTCAGAGAGCTTTTCCCTAACTATTCTACCTAAAGCTATCTCCTACCATCCGTTATTACTTTTTATCACATGATCTTACTTGTTTCACTTGTTGCCTTTTCACTATTTGGGTTTGTTTACTTGTTTATTATCAGTCTCACTCACTAAAACAAAGTTTTCATATACAGTAGAATTCTATGCTTCTTGTTCATATGCTCACTGCCATATCATTCTTGGGATGAGGAAGGAAAAAAGAAAGGAGGACTATACATCTGTAATCCCAGCACTCAGGAGGTTTAGGGAGGAGGATTATGTATTTGAGGCAGAAAACATACTGGAAGGAAATGTATCAACATCTGACTTCAGTTTGGAGTAATTATTTTCTGTGACTAACATGACTATTGAAAATCTATGGATTCATATTTTTCTGTTTGACATTAAAATTAAGGTTAAAATTAAAATCAAGATGCAAAAGAAATCTTTTCTCCACTAACTACAACAACACAAATTTCTATAAATAGGTTTGTTCTGGCAGGTCAGCCTTATGTACCCATTTTTGACCAAATCATTGGACTTTCATCAAGGCCACCTGCCCATCCCTGAGTAAGAGGTGGGAGTGACAGTGTAGTATCAGAAATGGCAGAAAAACTATAGTCTTCACTTAATGTTTTTTTGTCTGTTTCTCCAGGGCTAGGGCTCAAACTTAGGGGCTCATACATGCCTAAGGCAAACACTCTACCACTGAACTCATCATACTCTATGCAATTTAAAAAATCATACTATACTTCATAAATATGTGCGATAATTATTATATTAATTGAAAAAATATGTTTAAGGATATGTAATTGCTAAACTGTCTTAATCTGAATTATTGAACATTGTACATATTTACTGCATTATCACTCTGAACCTCATAAAAATATAATGAAATTTTTAAAAAGAGAAAAACTATTGTCATCAAAGCCTTTACACAATTTATTTAAATTACACATGCAACATTTTCAAATTTATCCCTTTTCAAAGTGATTACCTGGCATTGCTTTTGTTTCTAGACAAAGTTCTATGACAGATCCATCAGAAAATCTTGTGTGATGAGAGTAAGAAGGGAAGTACAGGACACTAATGCTACAAAAGTCAGTTCTAGCTCTTGGAGTAGTCATTTTTTATAGAATTTGAAAAGGCGCCTAGACTCCCTGAAGCTCTTCTGTGTAAAACCCCTATGTAGGCTTTTGTTGGTCCATAAACAATACGTCTTAGCCATCTGTAGATCCAGCTTAGAAATAAAATGTAAACATACCAACCTTATTATCGACAACACTGGAAGACTAATAAGCTGGGGACTGTGGGTGATGTATAAAGTCATATGGTACTGGTAATTCTCCTGCAGATTCAATATACCCATTCAGGCCTTCACAGGTTGCAGTGGATAATCCCTCCCCATCATGGCAGAACTCTTCTTGCCAAGATTCCTAATAGATGACAGAGAAGACCACAATATTTTCTGCATCAAGTATCTCTGAAAAGAGAACTCAGAATAGGCTGAAATTTACATGAGCAATTCCTACTCCTAAGCCATCAATCAGAAAAATCATTTCCAGTTTCATGTATATGTGTAGTCAGGGGGCGGGGGGCAGAAGTGAAATCTGAAGTTTTGCTTTAACAACGGTCTTCCCAAATAGAAATAGGAGGCTAGGCTGAAGGCATTTGCCTTTTCAATGCTCTTAATTTTAATTCCCGGGCTAGATGTCCCTCTCATTACTATATTTCTGAATATTTTTTCTTTATATTATTTTGATGTATAATTTCTACCACACACTGTAGCCCTTCAAGAGCATCTACTGAATTTTGAATCAGAAACTAAAATTAAATCTGTTTGAAATGTTCAAAGCCATCTCTTATGGTGCCCTCATAGCTCCATATAATAAATTGAACACAGGAGCGATATCCCTAATGATGAAATCATTGATTTCTTTTATGTGAAATCACATGACATCAAAGCTGAGATTTGCAACAGATATAATACTAAGTAACTCACTGCCTTATCAAATTAGCAGAGCCTTCTAACCTTATGATCTTTAGTGGAAATGTTTATTGGAAAATGACTGGATATAAACATTTTCAAAACATGGTAGCAAATTATTCTATGCTGCTAATCAAAATACCATCAATACTTTGACTGCTTTGTACGCTTTTCTTGCCTAGAAGGGATAAGAAGCAGTAGAGCAGAAACAATAAGTCAAATATTTTCTTAGTTGTTCTACTTATCTAAGTTGAAAATATGTTTAGAACATCTGGTTTTGACTGATGTTTACCAAACACAGTCCACATGTGTCAAACTGCTTAGTGTGTTCAAAAACCAACCACTTAAACCTAAGGTCATGTGTGTGGAAACAGAATGGAGGGCTGGTCTAATTTTATTTGGATGCTGATATGTTTTAGAAGCTATCACGATAAAATTGGACTCTTGGTAAGAGGTTGTTTTGGGTTACCTTCTGTTCCTTTCTATATCTTTTTCTTCCTTGGGTATGCATTCCTTCACATCATAATATTTTATGTTTACTTTTCCTCTGCTGTGATTGTGGAACTATTCTGGTGAGTTCAGTTTTATTAATATGTGTGTAGAACAGACATAACTTTATTTATGCTGATATTATTTATTTTGGCACAATCAATTATATGAGATAAAGATATGACCATGAATTTGTGAAGTGTTAAAATATAGGGAAAAATGGGAAAAAGAAAATGAGGAGAGCATATTAAAGAACAAACTCTTAAA
Organism: Pedetes capensis; assembly: GCA_007922755.1. Lineage (NCBI taxonomy): Eukaryota > Metazoa > Chordata > Mammalia > Rodentia > Pedetidae > Pedetes > Pedetes capensis. The sequence goes on along the minus strand of VMDO01017203.1, from coordinate 10,791 downwards.
AGCAAATTTCATGTGCCTTGCAATCTTCATTTCCTCAGCCTAGCCAAATCTGTAAAATTTTAGGAGCCACAAAAATAGTGTCAGAATTTTGAAAACAATGAACAGTTTTAAACCTTATGTTTCCAGTCTTCTCTATTTATATGTTCTTTGACTAAAATGTTCATTTTGTTTTCTAATCTTGCTTTGCTGACATTCAAATATATACCAAGAGCATATTTTCAGTCTTCTATCATATAAGGTTCAATAGCTCCATAGTATGCCATTACTTAAGAGGTGCCATAATACATTAATTTGATTCTCCATTGCTGCACATGTATTTTTCAATACTTCATAGAATAAATAATGTTATGGTAGATCTTCTTCTAGCAAAAATTTTATCATATACTCATGAGGATTTTCTTAGGATATATATCAAAAAATTAGAATTATTAGAGGCATTTCTATACTCTGAATGTATAAAAGAATAGAATAGGATAGTAAAAATTCTAAATGAGTATTGAGAACAACAAAATTCAGGTAATTTGGTTATTGGAGAAAAGAAGATAAATTGCATGTGTATGTATTTGTGTAGAAAATTGCATTTAGAATGAAAATGAACATGTCAAATGTCTAAGGATGATTGATCCCTTAAAATTAAAGAATCAACAGTACTAGGTTACATAGTATAACCATCACAGGTTTTTATCTATTTATCCATCCACCACCTACCTACTTAACTATTTATCTAGGTATCTATACACTGATCTGTTTTTAAGACCAGTAATTCTCATGGCAGCAATCTTCAGAAAATAAACACTCATTTTAGAAGAGAGACCTATGAACTGTTACCAGGTGTACAGTCTCCTTCTTCATGGAAAACTAAGTGCAGATCTAGACTGTAGTATGAAGAACCTCAGTAAAGATGATTTACCAGAATAGCTCATTTTATAACAATGTATAGAACTTCCTTTTAAACTTGAGAACAACAATGAAAACAAAATAAAAGATCCAACAATATTGAAAAGATAGTAAGTATAAAGATATTGAGAAAAAACAAAATACTTCAGTGAGCTATTTTGTGAGGAATCATAGAAGAATTATCTGTCATCTGAAAGGATGATAATTAGAAAGTAGACTGAGTTGACTAGAAGTGATGATTCCATATAAACGATGCAAGTAATTTAGTGCATATATTTCCCCCCAAGGCACTTTGAGTTTAAAGTGGGAGTAAAAGGTTAACCACTCATGGGCAGTTTATAATTCACCCCAAGATTCTGGTAATATCAGGTGAGACATTCTGCCATAATCAAAGCCTCAGTGTTATTTGCTTGGACTTCCAAAATCCGGGTCTTCAAAATTAGACACAGAGAGATCATTAGTGTGATGGAATGAGAAAAAGATTTGGTTGAAATCTTGACTCTGCTATATTTTTGCTGAGTGGCCTTGGTAAAGTCAGTAATTTCTCATTGTGCAGAGTTCTCCTTTGAATGGAAATAATTAATGAATATTTAATTGGTAATTCTAGAATATAAATTAATTCTTAGCAAAATTTGGCATACAGTAGGTGGTACCTAAATATTTATTCCTGGAATAAAAGTATTTTTAGGAAATGTTTCCATTTCGTGTTTAAGGATTGTTCTTTTTCACCTTTATGTATTGAGTTTCCACCACTTGCCTCTTAATGCTATATTTGCTTAATAATTTATCAATTTTGGTGGGTGAAATGCAGAGCTGACCATGTAAGAATAAAAAATACTTTTAGATTGAACCAGTTGGATTTTGGAATCTGACACATGGATCTGTATTCAGGCCAAAACCTAGAAACATACAAGATTGGAATTAGTATAGAATATTAAGAACAAAACTGAGAATGAGAGAATCTACACACAGTTTGCTTGAATGCTAATAAATCATGAAATCACTTCTTCCTGGCTACTGGGATTTGCTGCATAAGAAGCCTGCAATGCAACAAAGAATGAGGTTCCCTAAAGGCCTCCTTAGTCTGGATCTAACCAACACACTCTAGGCAGAAAAAAGCAGAGTAGGTATTAGGAAAGAGAGAGAGAGAGAGAGAGAGAGAGAGAAAGAGAAGAGGAGGGAGGAGACAGGAGAGAGTGATTTTAAGAATAGAAAGGATTTCTTATTCCAGAATCTTCAATATTACATATGTAAAATTGTTGTTTTACTACTAATCAAGACTAGGTAGTGCTATGTACAGGATTCCTACCCACACCGCTGGTTTTTGAGTTAATTTACTTGTTTTAAGGGTCCCTCTGAGCTCATTTGATATTGTTTTCTGTGTGCAGCCTGCCTACCGTGTCTCTAGCTAAGTCAATCTACCTTTCTGAATTTAATGTACTCTGACATGGGCATGTTGAAAGGGAGAGGCTGCACTCAGACACAGAAACAAGCTCCACGTGAGACAGCCTCTTCAATTGGTTTCCACCTGCCGGGAGGCTGTGGGAAAACCTCCCCAGAAAGAGCTGATGAAGAGGGAAGGCACACAGGCCGCCTGGGCTGAATGTAAGCAGAAGTGGAATCCAGAAACAATTCTTCCTGAGTAAACATCTCTAGTTCTGCCTCCTCCCCACAAATCCTCACCGTGGAGTGAAACTAATTTAACAAGATATCCCCATTTCCTCTGAACAGTGGTGAAAATATTCCTACAGGACTTTATTAAGACAGACCCCACAGTACTCATCAGGACAGTGAAAGGGAAAATCCTGCCGTGGCCTTTCTACCCATAACACCATTGCAATTAAAGAAGAAGCCAATATCAAAGCAGACAGGTAGCTTTACAAGCACACCAGGCATCTGCCCATGCCCAAGGCCACATTTTTAAAGGAAAGAGCCACTATTTTTCCAATGGTACAGGAAAGAAGCTGCAGGACATGCAGGTTAAATTGAAAAAAGCCTTGTAAGTTCCTTCGGAGGAGGTTAACATTATCACCTGAAGTCAGGTTCCTATCAGTTATGGATTCAATATGTTGTTGGAATTTGATGAGATCCGTGGGGATGTTTGCAAAGGGGAAATGTGATTGGCCTTTTAACTTGGCAGCTATTTGGCATCACCTACAGAGAATTATGAAGATCTCTATTTCCCGTGTGGACCTGGCATTCCTAAAGCAATATGTACTCTGTGCCCATATGAACTAAGCTATCAATTAAAACATTTTCATTTCAGTAATGGCTTGAGTGGAAAGATGGGTGTACAGAATGACATTGGTCTAGGTGGTTGTTGTTGTTGTTGTTGTTGTTGTTGTTAGGTGCCGTGGAGTCAGTGTCCCACTCATAGCGACCTGACCTACAACAGGCAAAACACTATTGTCAGTGCTTTTCTGCTATTCATAGAGTTTTCAATGGCTGATTTTTTTGGGGAAGTGGGTTTCCAGGGTCCTTCTCCCAAGCCTACAGCACCTGGTGTTCACAGGAAGTTTCCCATCCAAGTACTAACCGGGTCAGACCCCGCTTAGCTTCCGAGATCTAATGGGATCAGACACCACAGTGCTACTGCTGCAGGCTAGGTTGTTATTAGGAAACACAAAATATGAATTTTATTTTTCCCTTTTCCTTTAAAAAGTGAAACTTTAGCAACATGTTTAGATTTGGAAATAAAGTCTAACAAATTAGTATAGTGTGTTTTTATGGGCTGGAAAGGTAATTAATTTCCACGCTCACTCTTAGAGTCTTATTAATATCCTAAGTCTCTTTTACATTGTTCCTCATGGAAAATCTGTTTAAATCATTTGTGTGTTTCATTCATTAACTCTGTAAGTGTTTTGTAGATTTAAGAATCTTGTTCAAATAGGTAAGTTTCTCAAAAATGAAAACAAAAGAAGGGGAGATCAACTACTGTTTCTTCTGATCTTGGGAAGTATCTCACTACGAAAATTTTCTCTGTTGTTTGCTGTTCAGTTTCATAATCCATACATGGCTATCTTAGTGCTTTGGGGTTCAGCAGATCAATTTAGACTGTATTTTTCTGTCTTTCTTTGCATTGTTCTTTTATGCAGCTGTAAGACTGCTTTTCTTTTAGCAAAATGTCAAATGGTGGCGAATTTGCTCAATTAGCTTTGCAAATGGGTTTTTGACTTCATGTGGCATCTTTCTCCTCCTTTCTTTGTTGTATATTTCTTATATTTCAAAGGGGAACATCAAATAAATTCTTCTTTTGAAAGAAATTAGCATATTAATTCATAGATGAGAGTCTGTTGTTATGTTCCTGATTATGTTTTTAATTAAAGGACAAAAATACATGCATTCTTCTATTTGATACAGCTATTTGGGAGGTGAGGCAAATACTTAAATTCCAGCTGCACGGAAAGCAATATTTTGACATACGTAACGTTATCACATAAAGTAGCTTAATCAGTGGATTTTGTGTGGCCTACATACTGAAAAATAACTTTTTTCCCTCTGGTTTGCATAAGCCTTTATAATTTTAGTTACAGGATCTGAAAATACATAAAAATAAAGAAAAAGAGTAAGGATTAAATATTTTAGCTTAAGAATCACAGGGACTAGGTAGGTATATTTGTTCTCTAATACAATAAAACAAACAAAGCAATTATTTAAGTGGTTGATAGAGACTCAGGATTCCTATTTAAAGAAAAGAGGAAAGAAGAGACAGGCTGGGAGCAGAGTAACGGAGATAAAGTGGTGAAATGTCTGATGATATACATCCCAAGTCACTTGCTTTTTTTTTTTTGCCTCCTTTTTATTTAAGTTTTGCCAAGCACAAACAATGATTTATTATCCCCATGAATGCTTTAGCCATCCTCTTAGTTCTTATATGTAATACAGGTAAAATAAAAATACATTCCTCTTTGTCCCCTTTCACTTTTCCCAAATAGCAATGAGGTGGATGCAGACATGAAATACAATTAAAGGTCTTCAAAGGGCCATTGGATTGCTGAAGCTAAGCGCCTCTTCTCTTCATCAGAATTCAGTTTCTTTGAAGTTAATTCAGAGATAATACTTCATGCCTTTAAACACTCTTTAAGAACATGTATTATATCTCTTTCTGAAATCCTCTGGAACATCAGGTTGCAATGAAGCAGAGTGCTCAATGACTATCCATTCCAACTACAGGGTAGAGGAAGAATGGCAGTTTTTCAGGTTCCTTCTTCTGGTCCTTACTGACAGGAGTAGAACAAGCAAAAAACAATTCTTTTATCTTCTTTTCTTTGTGCCTTTCATTAGCCTTCGGTTTCCCTCCCTTGAACTGGAAAAAAATATACACTTTTCATCATAACATGGCATGTAAATTTATAAAATACAAGTGATGGGCACCAATTTCAGTATATAGCTAATTGACAATCGACTAGGATCTCCAGGTATTATAAATAAAAGTGTGTTTGAAACATGTGTAATGAAGGTGCTTCCCCCAGCTTCCCAAGTAGTGGGCTAGTGGTCACAAGCCAGCATGATGATGGCTGAAGGTAAGTTTACTGAAACCAATAGCGCGTCGGCCTAGAAACTTTGGGAGAATGTCCATTTTTTCTATATAAAGCACTGTGCTCCCCACGGTAACAGGATTGGTGTGGAGAATAAAAATATTTGATGAGCTAATTCTTTGAGCATGCTGGCAAGAACAAATCATATTTGAGCTTTGGCTATGTTGTGGGAAAGGCTGGATATGCTTGGAAGGAATTAAAATAGGACTGCTTCATTCATCTCTGCCAAGAAAGCCCATGACCCATTAGGAAAATGTGAAAAAAAAATCATCATCCTCCGAGCATAGACTAGGTGTATAAGAGCAGATAAACAACACTGAAATCCAGAATTGCATTACAAGATTTTCAGGTAACTTGGATTTGGCACTAGAATCTTACAACACATGAAATTACCAATTTCTCTGTTTTAAGTAACTTACAAACATTAAAGTAGTTAAAATGGGTGAAATGAGTATTTTGAATTGCTCCTTCTTCACTCAACATTAAGATTTCTCTTTTGAGCTATCTGGGTTTCGGGGAGTGATGAAGCTATAATTTTTTATTGTTTGGAGCCTAACTTTTCAAGTCTCCTTGTATGAGATATTATTAACTGAAAGTGCAAAAAATTGTAATGAAGCTTGCCTTGAAGAAGACCTTCAATTTAATGTTCTTATGTTACATAGAAATGGCCTAAGAATGAATTGTTGTTGTTGTTACTTGCCATCAAGTTGGATCCAAATCAGGAGTGACCTTATGTACAACAGATGAAACACAAGTCAACACTGTGCCATGGCCAACACAATTGTCAGTGCTTCTCTGCTATTCATAGGGTTTTCAATGGCAGTTTGGTTTTTGGGAGTGGGCTGCCAGGTCCTTTCCCCAAGCCTACAGCACCTGGTGTTCCCAGGTGGTCTCCCACCAAGTACTAACCAGGCCTGAACTTGCTTAGCTTCTGACATCTGATAGGTTCCAATGCCAGGGTGGTACAGATACAGGCAAGAATAGGTATCCATTTTTACCTTGAAGTGCAAGCAATAATTAACTTTAAGATGATTAACTGAAAAGTCACACTCATTAATGCATTAATTTATCAGCTCAAGCCTTCTCTGCTGATACCTTACTGAGTCTATTGGGCTACAAGATATAATTTTATTTGTTTTGCTTAAACTAGTTAGTAAATTCTATGATAAAACAACTAGAGAAACCTGTTATTATGGAAAATATGGCAGTCCTTTTATTTCAAATTATGTTGTCTTCTAATACCTAAAATAATATTCCATTGACTTAGAAATCTCTAGTATTGTTACCCTGTGGAATCTGGGAATTTCTGCTAGCAACTAAGAGGTCAATATTGACCAATAACACAAATGCATATTATCAAGTATTAATATGCTACATATTTATTTCAGTTAACTATGAGATCCCATTTAGAAAATCCAATTAGTCAGTAGAGTACTAATGAAAACAGCAAGTAGACAAATACTCCAAGGTGCGCTCAGTGGTAAGTATTAAAGTCTTACTATGTGTCAAGTTCTATCATAGGTATAGGGCATGTAACAAGTTGGGTAAAATAGATAAGGGCATTTGCTCCTCTTGAGTGTGTTGTGGGGATGGAGAGAGAAGAAATTATGAATGTAAAAAATAAGTAAATCACATAGTTTTTTAGATGTTGATATGTCCTTGTATGGGCAAGGGGCAGAATGTAGAACACAGAAGGCAGTTTAAGAGTCACAGCGAATGGGAAGAGGCAGAAGGACCAGTTAGAGTCTAAAACAGAAAACAGGTGAGGGTGAGGGTTGATCGCCTTGGGGAACTGGAATTGAGGAAAGGGCAGGAGGAGTAAAGCAGTTAGCTAGGGAAACAATCAGGAGACAGGGGAGCATTTCTAAAAAAGAAGAGGCTTGAATAAGAGTATTTGGAATCCAAGGGTGTGGGGCGCTCACCTCCCTCGGGTGAGGGACACGGACTACTGCAGCCCTCAGGACCCCAGAGGAGATGGGAGAAAGGAAAAGCCTCAGGTGCTTTTGCCTTCCTGGGGCAAACACCTGTGTTGGTGGTCTTGGTGGTCACGAGGAGACAGCTGTTGCTTTGTCAGTGATCAGATCGAGTGCAGGTTTTTTCCTTGTTGATGATTGCGATGGGAGAGTGTTTTTCCTCACCGAAGGTCCGGGAGGAGAGCAGGAAAGCTGTTTCCTCATTGGTGGTCTGGGCAGGAACAGTCAAGAAGGTCTTCTTAGCCCATGGTTTGGGCAAAGAGGCAGAAAAGGGATGAAAAAGGATCGAGCTGCCGCACAGCAGCTCTTTATATAGCTCGCCTACGGAATGGCCTGAGCCAATCAGCTTTCAGTCCAATTATCCAATCAGGAAGGGTATTGTACAAACATGTAACCAAGTTACTTTCATTTTCCCTAGATTTCTAATTTACAAACCAGATATTCAAAAGCCGTTTTCCCAGTTTGGGAGTTTTTGCCAATTTCTTCCCAATTTTTCCCTACACAAGGGGAAAGAAAAGAAGCCCACCCCTGTGGCCCAGCAGCCGAAACTAGCTGGACAGCAACAGGTAAGGGTATAAATGTGAAGAGGATGGGTCACACAGATCCCTACAGACTGCGTGACTGGTATCCTAAGAGAGCCAGGGAGTTTATGGCTAGATGAGATGCAAGGGTGAAAGAACAAATTTTAAAAGCAATTTTAAAAATTGTTTAGTGGGTCAGTGATGGGAGAAAAGGAAGGCTACAGGCAAAACATAACTGAGAACAAAATGGAGCTCCTGATGCAGGTAAAAAGTTGTCCAAATCTGCACATATTTTTAAGTTAAAGGCAGTGAGATCTTCTGATAGCTTGGAGGCCAGGTGAGAGACAAGGGAGGATCACACAAGCAGCTGGAAGGATAAGATTTGTCTATTTACTACACAGAAGTGGTTATGTGTTATAGCCGGTGCTGATATAAATTCAGGAATTCACTTTGGTTTCCACATATTAGTGTCTATGAACAGACAATGCTGACAGATGGAAGAGGTGTTGGCAGGAGATATAACTCCAGAAGTTGTGGCTTTACTAATGGGATTAGTAACTTCCAGGTAACGGGTTTGTCCAAGAAAGTAAATGTAGAAAGAAAAATGGCAAAGAATGAGTGCTGGTGTTTCTAGTGTTAGGAGATGGACCAGATTAATCCAAGGAAAGCCAAGCAAAGGAAGAAGTGAAACCAAAAGACTGTGGAATTAGAGGCTAAGTGAATGTATTGGGTTCAGAAGAAAGTGTTCATCTGTGTCACAGGCTCTGATTGTTCCAACGAGATCATTGTGGTAAAATGTGAAATTTTGAGTGAAAAAGACTTAGAATATGAAAAGGAATGTTCCCTGAAAGCAGGATCCAGTAAGGGGTCTACATTAGTTTCTGATTGCTACTATAACAGATTAACATAAATTTTGTGATTGAAAACCACATAAAATTATTATTACTTACCGTTTCAGAGGTCAAAAGTCTACTGAGAATCTCTCTGTCAAATCAAGTGTCAACAGTCTGTCACATTTCTGGAAGCTCAAGGGGAAAGTCTATTTCCTTGGCTTTTCTAGCTTCTGGAGGCCATTGGCTTGCAGCCTGATTTTTCCATTTTCAAAGTCAGAAATGCTTGGTTGGATCCTTCTCACTGTACTATTTCTTTTGTTCTAGCTCCTCCTTTGGGTTTTAAGGACCCATGTAATTGCATTGTGCGCAGCCACATAATCTAGGATAATCTTCCTATTTTAAGGTCAATTCATGAGGAAACTTAATTCCATTTACAAGTTTAATTTCTTTTTGCCATGTAGTCTAATATATTTACAAATTTCAGGGATTGGGATGTGGACATTTTGAGCAACCATTTTCTCTCCCTACTACAGCACAGTATCTGAAAGACAGAAACATAGGGAACACTTTTCTCTTAATATGGAACAAATACCAATTGCTATAGCGATGGAATAATCAAATAGAAGAAAAAAGTCAATATAAGAGATAGATGAACTGCTGCAGTGATGTCCTTCAATCAGCCTGAGAAGATGACATCCATGCCAGAGTGCAGAGATGAGCTTTACAAAAGAGCATAGCCAATTCATCTAAAATATCAAGTGAGACAGTAGGATCTAAGGGTGAAGATGCAAGTACATAGATGGTGAAGTGGCTGGGGATGTTCTGTTCCCATTCTCCTGATTGGGGAATAGTGAGCAAAGACCTGAGTGTGGAGTGATAATAGAGGACATGATAAGGGTTTAAGGAAATAGTCCTTACAAAATAGTCCTGAGTGAGAAGGAGTGAACAGACTGAGAAGTTATCCTATGTTTGACAGGGTTGGGAATGAGTGAATGTTGAAGCTGAAGAACTACAGACCAAGATCAAATTTAGACAGACCATATTGAGTCAACACGATGTGACTGCTTACATTGTGTGCTGGGTAATTTCTAACATACTTTCACTTGATCCTCACAAATCTGTATACAGAAGGACTCAGTGGTGTTCTTCGAAATATAAGTTCAAACGTGTCCCAAATAGCTAGGAAATACAAAATCCTTAGGTCAATTTCAGTTCTTCATTTTTAACCCTTCACACCATTTCATATACTTGGGTCAAAAAAGAATGTCTCTTTGCATTATAAGTTTTGGGTCATACGATAAGGTTTTTAATTTTAATTTTTAAATATTGATTTGAGCTGAAGAAATTACTATTTTATCATTTGGAGTATTTGATTTTTTTGTTTCCACTCATCAAAGATTTATGAGAATAAAGTTACTTAGCAAATTACTATGTCTGAAAATTATAATTCACCATTGAAAACCCTATGAATAACAGAGAAGCACTGACAGTAGTGCCAGACATGGAACAGTGTCAGGGAGTGTTTCATTCTGTTGTACATCATGCCACTATGAGGTGGACCTGACTTCACAGAACCCAACAGCAGCAACAATTCTCAGTTCTGATCCACATCCATTCAAAAGTTTCAGAGGGCTACAAAATCAGATGCAGATTAGAATCCCATGTGGACTGGATCCAATCTGAAAATACCAATCTTGAAACTGTTGAAAAGATGTGGATTAGAATAAAAAATATACAGTATTCATAGTGAAATTATTTTGGGATCTTATATGGTTTTGTACCATAAAATCAATAGTGTCACTCTATGGAAAACTAATAATGACTCTTTGGACAAACTGTTGGGAAAATGACATATTGAGACATTGTAGGGACAATTGCAGTTACTGTGTACTAGGTGATTGTTGTTAGGTGCTATGGAGTCGGGTCTGGCTCACAGTGGCCCTCACAGGGTTTTCAATGGCTGATTGCTTCAGGATTCCTTTGGGATATATATATATATATTTTTTTTTTTTTGAGCATGAAAATGTTT
>VMDO01017202.1:5329-45628 GCA_007922755.1 Pedetes capensis | reverse complement strand
ATGTAAGGAAATTCCAGTATCATGCCTGTTTAAAATGTGAAATGGTAAAACCAATAAAATAATATGGAACTTCACAGAAACCCTGGGAATTTTAATATTTCTAAACTGTAGGAAAAAAGAAAGCCTAAGAGATAAACCAGTTTCTTCTTTCATTGATACTATCTTAATTACCTATATTTAGATTCTAAGAATTTCTTAATTATTTTCCATAACTGAGTTTCATAATTTCACATAATTCACATCTATTAACAGATATTTATCAAATTCTTATATTTGTCCCAAGACTTTAATTGAATTAGAAGGGAATATGATGGAATTGGATTTGATCCTTTTTTACTCCAAACCTTTATTGTTTTGTTTTGTTTTTTTGGAATTAAAGTAGACTGTATTATACAGTTTGAAATTGGATGAGTAGTTATCACTTGGCAATATATCTATGGATACTATAGGAAGAGACGTGGTACTGACTGCATTCTGAGTATGTGAGCACCCTGTTATTTTGAGGTGCACAGGTTATACTTAATTCCTTTCTTTTTTCATTAATGAGAAGCAATAATATGTAGTAATTTTGGCAATAGCATTTTGCTATTATTTGTGGAGCTGTATAAGCAATGAGCAGCTGTTATCATTGTTTATATTACATGATTTTGTTTATTCATTTTAAAACTTATGTGACAGTACTGTGGCTTAGCAGCATGTTTATGGTAATGAAGAAGTTAATTAGCAATTTTGAGCAAGACTTCAAGATAATGAGTTTTAATAAGTCATGCTAAACATATTACAGTAGTCATCTGCAGATAAACATAATAAGCTTTAGACAAATGGGGAAAATGGTCAGATTATAAGAAAAACAGAATCCTTTGGCTTTCCAGTTTCAAAAGAATGGTGCAGATAAAATACATATTCATTCACATATGGAAGATGATAACTACCATTTCTCTAGTGTTTTTCCTCCTGTAACCCAAAAGTACTATGTGATCAAAAAAATCTCCCCTTAACATAAAAGCAATCATCTTTTAATAATAAATTCACTATGATAGAAGAAAGAGACTCTGCCAGTAAAGAAGGCAGACAGCTCACCAAGGATACTGGAATTATCTAAGCTTTCTAGACCAGAAATATTGATAGGCATAGTCTGAGTGTGTTGGTTTGCTTCATTTAAGAGCCAAAGAAGTCTTAATTCAAGCACTAGAAAATCCATAGTTGGAAAGAATCCCACAGTCCCTGCTGATATTTCACTCTAATTATAAGTGAATTTTTTTGTATCATAAACCTACCTAACAACTCAGGATTTTGATCAGAAAAGCATCCCCAGGCTCTGCTGACTAGACTGGGCATTACCAGAAAATTACTTCTATTGTCTAAGCATTAGAGTGTCATGTAGTATTTGATGTAGTGATATGAAAACGCTAATGTTAAAGTATTTAACTATGGCATCTGTCTTGCCTAAGGACCTCAGAGAGGTTAAAGTTGAATTTCTTGAGATTGGTAACTTAGTGGATTCTATGTCTCATTTTGAGATTTCATTACTATTGGGACAGGTAATATTACTCTGTTGTTTTGTGATGCCACCATCAGCCAAGTGTCTGTATCTGAGCCAAGCAGATTGAGCGATTAAGTACATATTTGATTCCCATAGACCTAAAGAAGTTATTTTTAGTGAGAAAAAGAGGTAGTTTTTTCCTGTTTATAAATGTTAGAAATATGAATCCTATATAAGTGGAACATACCAAAAGTTACTAAAGCCAAGAAAAATTAGATTAGTGAAGGGAGATGTTTTGAAAACTGGTAGTTTTATATTTTATATAAAACTTCTCAATGAAGACTTTTTACTACTTGAGTTATGATCACACTCAAAATATTTGATTTTATTTATTCAACATTGAGTGTTTATTATATATAAAACACTTTACTGAATACTATGGAAAACAAAGTAAAAGCCTTGGTTCCATAGATAACAAACTTAATTTTTAATTTTGAAGATAGCATGCTTGAAAGTCAAGTCATGCCAAGTAACTAAATTGCTTATTTTTATAAAATTTATCAAATTAATAATAATAAATCTTAATAGATTTATTCTTATTTAAATGAAATATTTGGCAAATCTCAGGCAACATTCTTAGAAGATATAAAAATGTACACAGGGTTAGATTGGTTTAACTTATATGGAAATGCCAATATTTAACAGTTTTAATATAAAAAAACCCACCAACTTCATGTGACTTTGTCCACTATTATATAGCATCTTTACAATTGGCTTGAATTACCTAAAGAAAATATGTCAATATAGTGATTCATCAAACTTAGCCTAGAAAGTGTTCATCTGGGCATGTTGATAAACTCTGTCTATAGCTCTCTGCCCCTCAGTATTTTTAATCATTAACATTAGTGAACATATAAATGACATGACCATGTCCATTGCTAGATGATAGATACTAAAAAAGAATATCCTCATAGACTACATGACAAAATCAGGAATCAAATGTGTTTGTGTTGTTGTTGTTGTTAGGTGCCATCAAGTCGTCCAACTCATTGCGACCCTCATAAGGGTTTCAATGGCTGATTGTTTTGGGATTGCCTCTAGAGTGGATTGCCATGTCCTTCTCCCATTTTTGCGGTGCTGAGAATTGAACCTGAGACCTCATAGACTGAAAAGTGGTGTTCTACCAACTGAGCTAAATCCCAGCCCAAATGGGTTTAGGTAGCCCATATCAATGATTTTAAATGAAAAGATATGATGCAAATAAATGTAAAGACCTCTCTTTCAGTCACTTTATTTGCTTGCTTATTAAATAGTTCCATAAAGTGAAGACTCTGCTGGTAGTTGTTCATGTCAACAATAACAAAAAAAATCATTTATTTTCAGCCAGCAAATATATATTAAATAATGACCTGCTTTTTGACAGTGTTTGTGTGATATGCTCGAGATGCCGTAACCCAAACACGGTTAGTCTCTATCTTCATAAGCCTGCAGAATTTTGAGTATCACTAGTGAAATTTGTAACAACAGTTTGGGGTATGGAATGGGAAAGGTAAATGCTGTCTGTAACTGCCTGAATAAGAGTAGTAGTAGTAATAATAATAATAGCAATAATACCACCCAGAATAAAGATGAACATTTCCATGCTATTCCCAGTTGATTAGATTATTCTCTTAAGAATTTTGTTCAGAAAATTTGCACACCAGCTTTTATGAAGAAATATCAATATGTGAGAATTAATCCACAAGAAGATGCTTAAGTTGGTGTGTATAATGGGAACTATGATCCATTTTATCAAAAATCAAAGGATCAGGATATTTAACAGGAAGGCATTCATTGTTTGGTTCAAAAATGGTTTATGCCACTTACAACTGTAACTTAGGGCAACCTACTAGAGCTCCTGGGGCCTCAATATCATCACCTGTAAAATGGAAATTATTTATGAGGAAGAACACAGTGTTAGGATTAGGGGAAGACTCATTAACAGCATATGTTATGCAGATGATATAACTCTGCTTGCTGAAAGTGAAGAGGATTTGAAGCATTTACTGATGAAATCAAAGAACACAGCCTTCAGTATGGATTGCACCTCAACATCAAGAAAACAAAAGTCCTTACAACTGGGTTGGTAGGCAATTCATGATAAGCAGAGAAAAGGTTGAGAGTGTCTAAGATTGTGCTCTACTTGGTTCTACAATCAAAAACCTTGGAAACAGCAGTTAAGAAATCAAAACACACATTACATTGGGAAAAACTGTTGCAAAAGACCACTTTAAAGTGTTCAAGAATAAAGATGACACATTGAAGACGAAGGTGCACTTGATTCATGCTGTCATATTTTCGGTTGCATCATAAAGTTGTGAAAGCTAGATATTAAATAAGGAAGACGAGAACAATTGATGCTTTGGAATTATGGTGCTGGAGACAAATATTGAATAAACCATGGGTTGCCAAAAGAACCAATAAATCTATCCTAGAAGAAGTCCAACCAGAGTGTTCCTTGGAAGCAAGGATGGCTAGCCTGTGTCTTATGTTATTTTGGATGTGTTGTCAGGAGAGACCAATCCCTGGAGAATATCATGTTTGAGAGAGTGACTAGTCAAAGAAAAAAAGGAAGACCCTTAACTGGATCAACTGACATATTGTATACAGCAATAGACTTAAACATAAAAAAGACTGTGTGCCTGGCACAGAGTTGGAGAATGTTTCTCCTTATGTTGTGTGAGTTTTGCTATGAGTCAGACCTGGCTCGAGGGCACCTAACAACTACAACATGCCAGGTTCATTTTTAAAAAGTGAATATTTGTAAACTACTTACAACACTAGATGGCACATTAGTGACATGGAAGTGTTAAAAAGATGGATATGTAAATGATGAATAAAAGATGGATAGGTAGATGATGAATAAAAGATGGATAGGTAGATGATGAATAAATAAGGCAGTGTGAGAGGGAAATCCACAGGACGACAGCAGATGTTTTCAAATATGTGAATGGAAGTCTATGGAAGAGAAAGTATTCAGATTTCATTCTTCCTAAAAGAAGTATAAGCACATGGCTAGACACCATATGTAAAGATGAATCATATTCTTTGATAAATTATAATTTAATTTTTTCTTCAGCCATTTTTAATTCTGCCGTATTCCCGTTCTACCTTGGTCATTTCCAAACTGATACAAAATTTACCAGAGTACCTTCAACAACTCTGCATCTTGGACCTTTCCTGTGAAATACATGTTTTCAAATTCTAAATAAATTCCAGAAATACTGTCACCTCTGAACATGGAAATGAACATTCTTCAGATAACTGGGTACATGCCATGTTAACCCACAGCTGCCCAATAACTGATATTATAGCTGACTTACAGTGGTAACCCACAGTCTTGGAGCCTCTGTTCCAGGATTTCTCCTACCCAAAATAAAGTAAATCAATGCACATAATTTTCTCAGTCACTATCCTCTTTCTTTAACCAAATAAAAGATCACCTACTCCAGTGCTATTTATAGCATTATCACATATTTCTTGTAGCAACTCTTCACACTACAATGACTTCACCTTTCTCATAGTGCTTGATTATTAAGGGTTTTGCTGAAAACTTTCTTGCTAACATGAATTTAGTGTAACATATTCAGAGTAGAAAAACATAGTTTGAAAGAAACAGTGGAGCTTTTGAAAAAGGATTTTTTTAAAAAATTACTTGCTTGACACTGTCTCCGCATTATTAGCAGTATGATGTTGTATCATTAAACAGCAGAGACTTCTCCCAAACTTGAAAGGTATATACTTATTACAGTTGCGTATATAGGCTGGGATATATATATATATATATATATATATATATATATATCTTTGTCTGAAAAAATGTTAGTTTTCTGTTTCTACTCATACATATCTACATTAGTACTAAGAAAAAACCATTCAGTGTTATTTGGCTATTATCAGAAAGGCCAATTTCCCTTACCAGAAATGTATAAGTTTTGGAATAAGATTGTTAATCAGTCATTTTTTTTATCATTCAGTAACTAGTTCTCTTATACTTCTTCCTTCAGTTTAAACGTTCAGCCACTCTGCCTTGAATGAGGTTATTTTCTAGGCACTGTATGTGGATATAACATGTGACTCTTGCTCCCCCCCAAAAAAAATGCAGTTGAGTATGCAGAGTTTAAATAAGTAAGCCAGAATGAAAACAAATAGGAAGAGTATGCATAAAATGATAAAATAACGCACAAAGAGGAAAAAAAAAAACATGGGAAATCAGGGGAAAAAGGAGACCCAAGGTATCTGGTGAGGCACCTTCACCTTAGTTGCTATTGCCATTATCCAGCATAACACTGTATATCTTATAGTTTTTGTTTGTTTTTATTTTCTAACAGATCACCTATCTGAATAGGATATCATATTGTATAGCATAAACACTGAGTTCAAAAATTGTAGTTCTTTCCCACAGGTGAGCATAGTAATGAGATTGTTTTTACCCTAAATGAGTTTTTGGCCCAACAAATATTCTAGTGGTTGACCATTATGCTTCCATATGTTTCTTGTTATATAATTGCTTTTTTACTTTTTAACCTGTGATAAGATCTCACTAAGTTATGCAGGCTGCCTCTGATCTTGAACTTGTGATCCTCCTTTTTCAGCCTCTTGAATCACTGGGATTACAAGTGCCACAGTGCCTGGAGAACTTTCTAAGATATAACTTCTTTCTATGAAATATCAACTCATATCCCCTTTAGCATATATATATATATATATATATATATATATATATATATATATATATATATATATATATATATATATATATATATATATATATATATATATATATATATACACACACACACACACACACACGTTACCCTCCACAAATTACCATATGATAATTTAAGTACACATGAGTTAATCCAGCAGCAACTGAGAGTTATAACAAACTTCTGGATCGCTTCATTTCCTTGATATTTTTCAAGAAAAATGTGGATAGTGTCTTAAAATGTGAATCAAATCTCCAAAATGATGATAGACCTTTGATAGAGGAATTTAATTCTCTATTACTTCTTTTTTAATTTAACTGATGAAAGTGTAATGAATACTGTTTCACCCTTAAAAATAATTTACAATGAAATATAAGTAGAGAATAAGAAATATTTAATCAAATTTGTCATAGGAGCTATAATCCCAGCTAATTAGGAGGCTAAGGATTATGAGTTTGAGGCTATTGGCAGCTGGCACAATTTAGCAAGTCTTTGTCTCAAAATAATAAACAAATATATAAATAAACACATAGGTAAATAAAGTCATAATTCATATAATAAAGAAATATATTTAAACTGTGCTATTTAGACTGATTTTTACATATTTTCAGCATAATAGTTTTAAGATTGCTGTTGTTAGGTGCTGTCAAGTTGGTCTGACTCATGGTGACCCTTCAATAGAAGAAACACCACCTGACACTAGGCCATGCCCGGCACTATTGTCAGTGTTTTTGTGCTTTTCATAGAGTTTACAGTGGCTGATTTTTTTTTTTGAATTGGGAGTGGCCTGCCAGGTCCTTCTCCCAAGCCTACAGTATCTGGTGTTCCCAGGCAGTATCCCATACAAGTACTAACCAGGCCCGACCCTGCTTAGCTTCTGAGATTTGACAGGATCTGGTGCCTCAGTAGTACAGCTACAGGCCATTTTTAAGATAAACATATTTTATGTTTTAGATCATACTGATTAATAGAATGAAAATTATTTACTGCATTTACATTTTCTTCGAACACTTTCCAGTAAATGATGCAAGTAAACACACACACACACACAGACATGATCTCTGTATATAGATCTCTAGATATATAGATAGAGAGAATATATATACATGTTTTTATTTTAAAAAGGAAGAAAATCCAAGAGAGCAAAATGTCTTAGTAGGACTTTACCATATTAAACACTTAAAAGCAGGCCAATTAATCACCAAATGTGCTGAGGAAAATATATGATTGCTTTGTGACTTACTAAAGAAAGGTCTCAGATTTCATAATCACTTTTTGTAAGTTTTACGAAGTGTCAGCAGTTATATGCAAGAACTGAATTTATTTTATTCTCCCACAGAATTTGAAATGTACTATCTTTTCTTTAGATTTTTGAATCATGTATGGGAGATTATGGGGCTGGGATTTAGCTCAAGTTGGTAAAGTGCTGCTCTGAAGTCTCTGAGGTCCTGGTTTCGATTCCCAGCATCACAAAAATGGGAGAAGGATATAGCAATCCACTCCTGAGGCAATCCTGAAACAATCAGCTATTGAAAACCCTATGAGGGTAACTATCAGCTAGAAATGACTCGAAGGCAGCTAACAACAACAACAATGGGAGATAATATTTTGACAGCATAATAAACTTTTTTTTAGTTGCCACGTTTGAACTTAAAACTATTTAATTGGTATTTCAGGATAAAAATGACTGATGTTCAACTTTTAAAGTATTTTCTAATGAATGAAATAAGTTGTCATTTCTAGTAAAATGTAATTAACTTTGAGTTATTTCCATTTTTATCAAAATATGTTCATATGCAAGAACATACATAATGTAATGCCATTGCTAAAAATTCCAAAACGGCACTGAAAAGCTGTTGCATAATCAAACCTGGAATGTAAAATATAAAGTACAAATGCATAAAAAATCCATGCCCTTTTCTCAGCACCTATTATTAGAATAAGAATAAAATTTTTCCAATTTGAATCCCTTAGATAATGAGTCATTCTGAATAGGTGAATTTTCTGGTATCTAAATGAGAGTGTTTAAGTACTAAAACATGTAAGACACATTCTTTCCAGAGAGATAATTTCTGTAACTTTTATATCATACTTTTTTATACCAAAGTTAACTTCAAATTTTCCTTGGTGACTCCAAGTTTTCAATATACTTGTGGGTTTTGATCTGTCACAGATATGTCATATGTAAATTCCTGGTTTCCACACAAATAAGTTATATTCACTGTGATATTACTGAAAATTAATTGTCCATCATTTAATACATTTTCACTATAAACAGAGCTCTGAATTTACCTTTGGGAATATGGCACAGTAGCTATCATAGTAGTATGCTATATATGTATTTATGTAATTATAAATTACTTGACTTACACTGAATTAAGCAATTTGCTTTTTTATTTAAAATAACCACAACCAGAAAGTAGAACAGTGCTAACACAGTAGAATACTTCACTTGTATCAATTCTCTTCAGATTCTTAGATATTAGATTTTTTAGAGAAAAAAAAGAAGGAAAAAATAAAGAGATAAAAAGAAACAGGACAGGGAAACCTCCCTGTCCACCCTACTCTCCTTGTTTAGTTCAACCCATCAATTTTCCATTTAGGTTTGTGGGATGGGAAAATATTTATTATTACCCCACCACACATTCAGATTCTTCACCATCCTCATCGTCCAGGGTATCACCTACTGAAGATAACTGCTGTTTGAGCCACTGTTTCTGATATTGGAGGCTGAAAATAAAAAGTACTATTGGTTTAGCTATTGACATTACTTGTCTAATCTTTGAAGCAACTAATTGCCTCTAGTATCAGTATACTCTCCTCCTATCATGATTTCAACTCCCCATGTGATCTGTTACTGGACATTTCCAAAACTTAAAACAATAATTTAAATCCTATAGATCATTTTCTTAACTCTATTGCTTTATGATAAGCTCTGTGAAAGCTATCATCAGGCATATGACCTCAATATATGATCTGACCCATGAACAAATAAATGTGTAGTCATAATTTTGCATAAATCTCTACTATGACTAAGAATCCATTCTGCATATTTTATTTTTAAAAAGAATAATATTAAAGTTAAGTTAAAAAAAACTTTGAAATTTTCTAATGGTGTGTAACAAGTAAAATAAATCTCTAGTATTTAATGACAGAAAATTCATTTCATAAAAAAGATGCTACATCCCATCTGCATCATATCGTGACAAACTTTGCACAGACATAGTCATGGTTGATAAGGTTATGCTGTCCTTGTGAGAATCAGGGAGATCATGTTTATTTTTGCAAGAATCAGGTAGATCATGTTTATTTTTGTTACTGGATAAGGCATAGACATTTCATCTAGTTTAGTTGACAATATTCAAGCAAATGTATTTTGCTATTTCCTTTACTAAAGTGTGTTTATCAGTTGGGAGAAAAAAATCATTGTTAACTGGTCATTAGCTACAGGGTCATTTTGTCCTTACAAGATTAGGTCATAAGTGGATGAATTATTACAGCATGTTGCCTTTAGTATATTTTTCCTCTCTAGGATTTGTACCTTTGTGGTGTCCTTTACTAACATACTGAAAAAAGGTAGGTAATTTCTGCTTGTAATACTTTCTGAAAAGACCAAATTGGTCGTTTTTTAAACCCATTAATCTAAAAAGAGAACACCTGTCTCTTCTTAAATAATGAGTGTGATGTTTTCCTGTGAATTCATTTAAAAAAATAGTGCTAACCTGTATAGCCATAATTCATTTCTAGTTGTCTATTTCTTCCAATTTGAAACAAATAAAAGCTTCCTGTTATTGAGGCTTCTAGAAAGGAAAGACAAGTGATTGTTCACTTGCCTGTGGAGATTTTCTTAGTGAAGAGGAACTCAAATGTACTTGGCAATGATTGACTCGCTGAAAGAATAGGGTAGCAGTGTTATGAGAGGCACTTGCTCATTTGTAAGTCATAGAGCCTAAATGAGGTAAATCTTTAGGTGATGGCTCCTTCAGTTTTTTGTCATGTTAGCTTGTGAAGTAATGACCATTTTGAGCACAGATATTAACTGCAAATTATTCTAAAAAAGTCACTTATTACTGTTGCTTTCGCAATTACCTTCACATGAATAATTCCTTATCTCTTAACCTCTTTTCATGCCTAAGCAGCTCAGAAAATTCCTATACAAAAAATGCATTTTACATGAATAGTTTTATCTCAGGCTACAGAGGAGCAATTGAAGAGCTATTCGTAGGATCTTTCTGTATATCAAATAGAAAATAATAGCTGTTTTCTAAAAAGTGATAAAAATAGTTTTGTGCTCAAAAGATTGAAAAGAATATACTAGAATGATTAAAGGCAAACTACTGATGAGAATTCTTGAGTTTTATTCCTTTCAGTTCAGATGTGACCTTGAGAATCATTTGAACTCATCTCCATTTAGCTGTGAGTAAAGAGTATATATAATGTAAATCTTGAAAATAAGGTATGTGTAAATGAAGTAAGTTGCTTTTCCAGTTTATCAATTACTATGTGCAAATGAATTATTTTCATCTATTCATTGGGGATTCCCTTGTTTGGTAGAAGTAGTCTAGCTCCTGGAAAACTCAACAGAGTTGTTGTTGTTGTTGTTAGGTGCCATGGAGTCGGTATCCAACTCATAGCGGCCCTGCGTACAACAGGAGAAGCGCTATTTTCAGTGCTTCTCTGCTGTTCATAGGGTTTACAATTATTGTTGTTGTTGTTATTGTTAGGTGCCATGGAGTCAGGATCCGACTCATAGCAATCCTCATAGGGTTTTCAATGGCTGACTGTTTTGGGATTGCCTTGGGAGTGGATTGCCAGGCCCTTCTCCCATTTTTGCGGTGCTGGGAATTGAACTCGGGACCTCAGAGACTGCATCGCAGCGCTCTACCAGCTGAGCTAAATCCCAGCCCAGTGTCAGCTTTAGTAGATCTAATTCTGAGAAACTGATTTCAAAGCAAAAAAAAAAAAAAAGGAAAAGGAAAGGAAAAAAGGAGAAAAAACAAAAAGAAAGGAAGGGCTAAGTAGAATGTATACAAAGAGGCAGATCTGTTGGCAGTTTTTTTCCTTCTATTTTAAGGGGTTTATAATTGAATGATGTGGCTTTGTGTTAGAGTTGTTTTACTCTTACCTATAACATTTCTGAAGTTTAGCATTTAGGGCCTTTTTTCTGTTCTTAAGTTGGCTCCTCCCTTTGCTTCTCTGCACAGTACCCTTTGCTTCTCCAAATAATTGAAAAGATTTTTCAGAAGCTCTTGCCTTTTTTTTTATTTTGCATGACCAAGGATACAAGATACTTTCCTTCTTTCAGTTCTTCAAAAGATTTTGTCTAACAGAGAATTTAAGAAAGGTAAATTTATAGAAAAAGAAAATTAGAGCCAGGAACCTATAGTCCTAGCTACTCAAGAGCTCCAGTCAAGAGGATTCCTTGGATCCTGTAATTTGAGATCAGCCTGGGCAACATAGTGAGGCCACATCTCTTAATAAAAAATTTTAAAATAAAGTAATAATAAAAAAATTAGAATTTTGGTTAGAAGTCTGATGCCCAAGAATGATAACCAAACTTTAGGGCACAGAGTATCAATTATTTAATTTTAAACAAATATAGAAATGAAGTACTATACAAAAAGGTATTTCTAAATCTAAGTTATTGGTATTAATTTGGGGCTCACATTTTCTCTGAAGTTACCACCTCTGAGAGGCAACATATGGGGGAAAATGTGGTATAATTTACACCAAGACTTAGTTTTCATATTGGTAAAGTAGAAAATAATGGCCTCATTGTTTTTATTACTTATTTTTATCAGGAAAAAAATGAGATTATAAAATACTTAAGTAGAAAATTTAGTACAGAGCTAAATGTTCAACAAATATCAACAGTGTTCAACAATTATCATGGTTTATCCTCACTATTATATTATCTTTTATGGTAGTTTATTTTTACACAAAACAATTGATAAATCAAGAAAAAATATCTACATGTTTAGTGAAAATATTTATATGACTGGGGCAAAAAACAACAACCTATATTCTTTTCCACGTTGAATTTGACTGTCATGTAAATGAATCCTCAGTTCTTAGTGATTTACTTTTATCTTTCATGTTCAATTTATACATCAGGAGTCATGTCATTATTAATGTTAAATAATTTGTGTATTGTCATTGTTATTATCTGTTTGATTTTCACATTCATCTCTTGTGCTTATTTTGTGACTTTGTAAAAATAGCTGG
Source organism: Pedetes capensis (assembly GCA_007922755.1). NCBI lineage: Eukaryota > Metazoa > Chordata > Mammalia > Rodentia > Pedetidae > Pedetes > Pedetes capensis. The sequence goes on along the minus strand of VMDO01017202.1, from coordinate 33,172 downwards.
ACCATGCTCATCTATTAATATGAGAAGGAATAGTTTATAAGTGCATTTAAGAATCCTTTGCTTTGTCTCTACACTATGGCCTTTAGATGGGTGCTTAGAAGATTTGTAGCATGAATAATAACTACTATTACGCCGAGTCATTTGTTTAGTGTAAGTCATATATTGCCTCCTGCAATATTTGCAATAATTCTGTTACAGGGCTCAGCAAAACATTTTCTATGAAAGACCTGATAGTAAATATTTTAGTCTTTGTAGGTTACTTATGGTGTCCATCTCTGCTGAAGCTGTCGGTGGTACTTTTCCTTCTCCTCCACCACTTTCTCTTTCTCCTTTCTGTCTTTCTTTTACTACTTCTTTTCTTCTTGTAAACTTTTTTTTTTTTGTGTGTGTGTGGTACTGGGGGTTGAACCCAGGGCCTTGTGCTTGCATGCTCTGCAAGTGCTGGACCACTGAGCTGCACCCTCAGCCCTTTTTTTTTTTTTTTTTTTTTTTTTTACTTTTTGAGATAGGGTCCTGCTAAGTTATGCCAACTGCCTCTGGTCTCAAACTTGATATCCTCCTGTCTCAGCCTCCTGAGCTGCTAGGATTACAGGCATGCACCACCGAGCCTGGCTTTTATTGTTAACTTTTTAAGAGCAAAACCATTTTCATATCACAGGCCATGTGAAATCAGTCTATGGCTAGATTTTGTTACAGACTGGTTTGCTGACTCCTGTGGTATGAAATATTCATCAATATTCCTATGTTACAGAAAGGACATGAAACCTTAAAGCTAACCATCTTGCCCAAAGTTTCTTAGTTAAAGACAGTGCTTTGATTTTCAGCAAAGAATTTGTTGTTGTTGTTGTTAGGTGCCGTCGAGTTGAGCAAAGAATATCATCTCCAAATGCCAGCTCTTAATGACAAAGCTAAATTACCTTCATATGAGAAGGGATTTGAGTAACTCACTGGTATGATGCCCTTTGTCTCAGAGGCAACAATGGTGAGATAGTGATGATGCACACAATGGCGGTAACAATAGCTCAACATATCAGAGTTTAAACAGCAGCCACTGTGCTTTGTTTATATGATTTTCTTAACAATCCTCACCATAATCCAGTGAAAAGAGGTTATTATTATTTACTTTTATAGATGAAGAAACTGAAGCTGAGTTATTAATAGATGTAGGCCACAGAGACCATAACTGATATAACTGGAGTTAATATGCAGGCTATATCTGAACTTGTGTTCCTAACCATGGCTGCAGCCATAGCACTGTGGCATTCAATCCCATCAGATCTTGGAAACTAAGTACAGTTGGGCCAGGTTTGTACTTGGATGGGAGACAGCCTGGGAATACCAGATATTGTAGGCTTTGGAGAAGGACCTGGCAACCTACTCCCCAAAAATCTATCAGCCATTGAAATCCCTATGACTAACAGAGAAACAATAACAATATTGTTTTGCTTATTGTACATAAGGTTGCTATGAGTTGGATTCCAACTGGACAACAACGTGCCTCACCACTGGACTTCATGTGCTCTGGGAACAAACATGACTTCAATTAGAGTTAGTGAAACTTATTTTGAATCAGCCTTGTAAGATCTAGCTAAGACTAACCATGTTAGCAATGTATTGCCAGTGAGCAAGGGACTGAAACAGAAACAGAAAAAAATATATGTATTGTTTACATGTGAGATCCACAGTTCCATTGGTGGAAATTTTAGAGAGTTACCTAATGAGTATAGTTGAAAAAGGACCCAGGTTTGTAATTTAACAGGAATTTAACAGCTTGTTTAACAGGAATGATTCCTGTTTTTTGGAAGATTAAATGACATTTTGCACACCAAGAAAACCTGGAAAACTGTATTAGATAATTGTTTTCATGGGCCTGCTTTCAGGAGTTTATTTTTGTCTGCACCATCATTTTGGTCACCTACTTCTTAATAAATAGCAGAGTGGCCGTTAGATAAGGATACTCCCCATGAAGATCCTAACCACAACAGAGAAAAATGCAGTTGTCTGAAAAAGTGATTGTCTGGCAACTGCTGTACTGTAAATAATTGGCACAGGCAACAGAGAGTCAAGATAGGAACCCTTCAAAGTCCAAGATAGGAGCCCTTCAAGTTTTATTTAATAAAAAATCTATCGATATCAAGAAATTCTCTTGGAAATTTCCTAGAAAATAACCAAAGATACTTGTTCAGACAATTTTATCCTTTTCTAATAGAGAATTTTATTTTAGTGGGTTGTCATAAACAGCAAGGTTCATGATAAACTTCTGCAGAGCCTTCTAAGTATCAGAACCAATTGTAAGCCATCAAGCATAATGCTAGGGAGGATTTTGAAAATGATCCTTCCATGCATGTATATAATATTGTCAAGATAACATGGTGGATTTGTGTTAGTCCTTTTTTCTTTGCTGTGACAAATACCTGAGAGAAACAATTTACAAGGAGGAAAGATTTATTTTGGCTCACAATTTCAGATGTTTCAGTCCGTGGTGAACTGGCTGTGTTACTTTGGGCCTGAGGCAAGGCAAAATACCACACTACCAGGAGACTGTTTAACTCATGGCAGCCAGGAAGCAGAGAAAAACAGAGAAAAAAGAGCCAAGCAAAACATAGTCCTCAAGGACATGCTTCCGCTGACCTGTTTCCTCCAGCTAGGCCCTACCTCCTACTGTTTCCAACACTTCCCAAGATAGCACCACCATCTGGGGACCAAGTCTTCAGCACATGAGCCTTGAGGGGACATTTCATATTCAAACCATAACAGTGTTGGAACAATTATTTTTTCCCTTTAATCGTCTGCTTTATGAAAGTTAGGTCAAATAACTGTTGTTGTGGCCAGATTTATTTTCTCATCCAGTTTCAGCATTGTTCTTCTTCGTACCTGGTTTATGCAGACAAATCTTTGGTCCTGCATATGGGATGGTGCAAGTTATGCAGGCTGAAAAGATAGTTGAAAAGGTCCACTAGCCTCCAACCTCCCTTAGTGTAGTATCCCATCAAATATTCAGTGGCAGATAATTCAACACGGGAGTATTCAGCATTGCTTTTTCTGATTTTCACCTGTGGGTAAAACCTTAAAGTTCTTCTGCCCAGATGATATACTTGTGAATATACTTATTTTAGAACCAAGTTTAATGATTGGAATTTGGTAAAGACATCACTAAAGAAGAAACTATGGATAATGGCTTTTCATGGGTTTATGTGATAATTTTCCTTGAGCTAACATTTTTCAGAGTAGATGGCATTTAGAACATTAAGGTGATCTAAGGACAACTTCAGCATCTGATATAAAATATTAATGATAAGGAACTATGTTTTGTGTGTATTATAGCATGGAACAAATTTTTAATTATTAGGGATAATTTAACTCCTCATGTTCATCCACTATTTAATGGAATCTCACATTCATCTCAAAAAAGTTCAGATGTCAGATAGTAGAATAAAATGCTAAAGTGCAGCATCTCTGAAACCGTAGCTTCTCATTTCAGGTTTAAGTTTGATATTCTAAGCCACTATAGCAATCAAATACAGGAAGGAAAGGAGTAGAAATATCACAGTGCCTCATCAAGGCATCATTGCTCCTTCTATACCAGTGGAAGATAAAATTACAAGTCCAGCATTAATATGTAATATAAGCAGCTTGTAGTCATATTTGTTGTTGTTGCTGTTGTTGTTGTTGTTAGGTGCCGTAGAGTAGAGTCCGACTCATAGCGACCCTATGTACAGCAGATCGAAACACTTGCTGATTCTGTGCCAGGCAAACGATCTTATTTATGTTTAAGCCCATTGTTGCAGACACTGTGTCAATCCATCTGGTGGAGGGTTTTCCTCTTTTGCGTTGACCTGCCACTCTTCCAAACATGATGTCCTTCTCTAGGGATTGTTCTCTCCTGACTACATGTCCGAAATATGTAAGACGCAGTCTGGCCATTCTTGCTTCCAAGGAGCACTCTGGTTGCACTTCTTCTAGGACAGATTTGTTGGTTCTTTTGGCAGTCCATGGTATATTCAATAGACATCTCCAGCACCACAATTCAAAAGCATCAATTCTTTTTCTGTCTCTCTTGTTCAATGTCTGGCTTTCACAACCATATGATGCCACTGAAAATACCATGGCATGAGTCAGACACACCTTCGTCTTCAGTGTGACATCTTTGCTTTTCAATACTCTAAAGAGATCTTTTGCCACAGCTTTTCCTAGAGCAATGTGTCTTTTGATTTTTTTGACTGCTGCTTCCACGGGTGTTGATTATAGAGCCAAGCAAAGCAAAATCTTGGACAACCTCAGTCTTTTCTCCATTTATTGTGAAGTTGCGTGCAGACCAAGTCGTAAGGATTTTTGTTTTGTTGATGTTAATGATCTTCCCTTATGCCTAATGTCCCATTGTGCTTGATCAAGACATAATAGTTCTTCCAACATTTTGGATTTTAACATAATTTATTCTTCAGAAATAAATATATACCTTAATGTTTTAGTAATTCCACGTTATCTAAGTATATATAGCCTGCAGCCGTAGCCCTGTGGCGTCCAATTCCGTCAGATCTCTGAAGCTAAGCAAGGTGGGGCCTGGTTAATACTTGGATGGGAAACCACCTGCGAACACCAGCAGCTGTAGGCTTGGGAGATGGACCCGGCAATCCACTCCCAAAAATCAGTCTGCCATTGAAAACCCTATGAACAGCAGAGAAGCACTGACAATAGCATTTCACCTGTTGTATTTAGGGTTGCTATGAGTTAGATACCAACTCGAGGGCACCTAACAGCAAGTACATGTAAAATAGTACATGTAAATGTTTTTCTCATTGACATGTAAAGTGATAGCCCCAGTTTTTTTATTTTTATTTTCAGATATTTCAGTAGAAAATTTCTAAGATCCCCTTCATTGCTTATTATGAGCCCTTTAGGAACATTGATAATTAATTATAAAAGGATCATATATGCATTAGGGCATGGTGGTATATGCCTGTAATCCCAGCAACTCAGGAGGTGAAGGCAAGAGGATTGCAGGTTCCAGGACAGAGGCAACCTGCATAACTTAGCCAGACCTTGTCTCAAGATAAAAAGATTTTAAAAAGGAGCTGAGAGGGCAGCTCAGTGGTAGCTTGTGTGGAAGAAGTATATACAAGGTCCTGAGTTCAGCACCCTAGTAATGAAAAAAAAAAAAAAAACCAACAGGATCATGTATTGGCCATCTGAATACTTCCATTCAAAAAACAACGTAGTAAGATGCATTAAGTTATATGTAGCTGAATTAATTGAATTGAAACCATGTCAATATCTTGTCAATGGCCAAGGAAAAGAACTGAAGTGATCATCTTTCTTTTATACTGTGCACTTACTAGAGGAAGAAAATATACTTCTGCTTCCCAGACACATGCATATGCTTGCACATAGAGTATTAGTCAAGTTGCCTTTGTTTAATGTGAGAAAAGCCCAACTCACATGAGCCAGAGCTGTTATAAGGAAATTAATCTCATACATAACTGGGCTGCCAAAGAGTGGGGGCAGATTTCTCTCCTCAAGTGTTTGTATTCTGTTATTAGGCTTTGTCTCATTCCATCCCTAAACTCTGCGTGATTCTCACTGACTGCTTTTTACCAAATAGACTATACATGGCATCTTCAAATTTCTGTTTTTCCTGGACCTAATGTTGTCCTAGAAGGAGTGTTCCTTCTCCCTGTGAGCAATGGCATGCTCCAGGTTACAATCTGATTGTGCTTTCTAATATTAGATGCAACCCTCTGTGTAGCCAAACCTTGGTGATGGACACACCTATTAGATTTTAGTGGGCACTGCAGAGAGTAGGCCCTCCCGAAACTATTTTATGTTTTTTTGTGCTGGAGATCAGTCCCAGGGCCTTGTGCATGGTAAGCCTGTGCTCTGCAAATGAGCCTAACACTCTAGCCCCCTTTTAATTAAATTACTTAATTAAATAGAGGTGCTAGGAATCAATCCCAGGGCCTCACAAGACGAGAAAGTGCTCTACCACTAAGCTACATGCTAAACCCACCCTAACTATTTAAACTGAACAAAATTAATAATGAAGCCAATATGGCATCCAGGAACAAAGGGAAATTTTAGACAGACAATTCTAGTACACAGTTTTTTTTTTTTTAAGTCTAAGTGTATGTATCTCTCCTTGGAGTGTATATATATATATATATATATATATATATATATATATATATATATATTTTTTTTGTAGTTGGGGTTGAACCCAGGGCCTCATACATACTTTGCAAGCACCTTACCACTAGCGTGCACCCCCAGCCCATTTTTTATTTTCTTATTTTGGGTCAGGGTCTCATTAAATTACACAGGCTGCCTATGGCCTCGAAACCAGATCCTTTTGCCTGTGCCTCCCAAGTCACTGGGATCACAGGGATGTATCACCGCACCCAGGTCTGAATATGATTCTTAAAAGCAAAATATTTTATGAATAAGAATTATAATTTTAAATCTACTTGAAGAAAATTAAAATATCTATTAGGTTTACTGTTTACTTGAATCTGAAAGAAAAGAATAAGGTAATTATATGGAGAATTTTCTCTTTTACATTCCTATTTGTAGTCACTACTAGAATTGATGAGAATCTTTAAGATATTCAAATTAAATTCCCCAAAGATAGTACGTACCAAAATGTATACTTCAGTGCATAAATTATTTGCTTAATCATAGAGGAAAGTATTTAAAATTGATTGTATTTGATTGATATTTCCTGCAGGAATTATTTGAAGAAACTGTGCCAGCCTAGAGTTATGGAGGGGGCAAAGGTATTCTTGGTGGTTAATATTGAGATTCCAAACCATGAATTTAATATTCCATTTTGTCCACTTCCACCTACTCCCATTTCACATATTCTCTAGAATTTTAATGAATGTCAGTTGGTATAGATTATTAGGTAAATATTTCAGATTTCATGTGTGAATTTTCTAAATACTAAGTTTTGGGTCTATGAGTGTAAGCTCTGTGATGTCTCTCACTCATCCTCTCACCTTCCTACTTTATTTTAGTACTAGTTATTTTGATATGCAGTGTATTTTTCATACAGAAAAGGAAACGTAGGCCCTAAGGCATAGCCCAGTGGTACAGTGCTTGCCTAGTTTGTACAAGGCACTGGATTTGATTCCTAGCATTGCAATATAAAAGAGAGAGAGAGACAGAGAGAGAGAGAGAGAGAGAGAGAGAGAGAGAGAGAGAGAATGAAGGAGGAAGAAAGAGAAAGAAAGAAAGAAAGAAAGAAAGAAAGAGAAACTAAAATCAAGATGTAATATATGCCAAATGAGATATAATAGAAGCCAACCAATATGAAGATATCTGCTTCTGAAAAAAGGAAAACATAAACTATACTTCTATAAAAGCTTATATATAGGAGCTGGAGATGTTAGCTCAGCATTATAGCAGTTGTGTAGCATGTTCAGGATCTGGGGGCCAATTCCTAGCACTTGAAAAAGAATTCTACATTATTACTATTATTTATAAATATTTTTATGTCCATGATAATGTCACTTTTATTGACAACTATAATATAAATTCCAAATACCTCCAAATTCTGTGAATTATTCTTCCTATTCTTTGAGTGTAAAGATAAGTTCTAACTTTTCCAGATTCCTTTGATTAAGACTGCAAGTATAAAGGTTGAATAAATCTGTCAAAAGTGAACAATTTGCACAAAGGCTTCAGATTTTTCAGCTGACAGCATTTTAGCACGCAGAGGGGAGTTGTCAAAATTTCAGTACAGGCAGTTTCATTCTATACAACGATATATTTTAAAGTATCTTGAAAAGTATAAGATAGTAAAATTTACTGTCATCATCCTGGGAAGATATTCATATTCTTTTATTTCTGTATTGCCAATCTGGTCTTATGCTTGGGTCATTCCGATTCTGTATTCGTAACTGTGTGTATGTATTATTTCTGCACAGAATTTTCTGTATTCAGGTCTTTGGGGACATACATTGATCCCAATTAACTACCATGCTGTTGAGTTCTGTGGGGCTGTCTTCCTGACATATCCTCTCACAGCTGACATGGATTGATGAAAAGGAAGGAGAGATTCTGACCTAATTGTAGAGAAAGTATTTGTCTCTCTTCTTTAAAAGTTCATTTCACACTCAAGTCTTGTAAAAACCTCCTACTTTGACTCTTCATTATCTTGCCTAACTTAACCAGTATACATGTAAATAATGTCTTTGAACACTGGACTTTTAATGGAACATATTAAAATTTTCCACACTTGTCTGAAATGAGATCCATTTAACTCATTATGACTCTAGTATCCAAAGTTCTCATTCTAGTTCTTTAGGTCTACTTTCATTAATATCTATGGATGCAGTAGTTGATACAAAGTATGCCTGATGAGCATTGTTTGAGACCAACCCATGATGAGTAGCTTTTTACTTTGAGATCTGTACTTTCAAATGCTTCATTGATTACATCAATTCAGTTAAGTCCAGGCTGCTACTTTTCATATCTCAGGATCCTTTCCTGGGGAGGAGCCTGGGGGAGAAAGGTTAACATTTTGTTCCTATCTACTCATGAACCTTATTTATGTCAAGTGCCTTTCCTAAGTATTCCTATTCTATTTTTTGGAGCTAGAGTTATCTGGTATTTTCTGATCTATTAGCAGGGAAGAAAATAAAATTTAACTTATTATTAAAGCAAAACTGAAGAACCCAAGAATAGAAGGTCACCTTCTTGGCCGTGTACTTTAGGGAGAAATGGCTTTCTTTTGACTCTCTGGCCGGTAGTTTTCATCTTGCTTATTAGCTTCTGTGATTGTAAAAAAATATTTTTTTTTTCCACCAGCTCTCTTTTCAGGCTGGGGTTTAGTGCAGTTCGTAGAGCATATACTCTGTATTATCTGAGAACCTGGATTTGATCCCAGCACTGCAAAAATGGGAGAGGGATGTGGCAGTCCACTCCCCAAAACAATCCTGAAACAAACGGTCATTGAAAACCCTGTCAGAGTTGCTGTGTCGGGCTTGAAGTCACCTAACAACAGTTCTCCTCTGAATTAATTCTAATATCACTGTTCCTGCATAACTCTCTCCCCTAAACATGATTCCAACGTTTTTCTTTATGGCATTAATTATTTTTGATCCCTTAAATAGACAAAAATAATAGAAATATGGTGCCAGTTTATCCATGTTTTTCACAGTTTCTTATAATGATGAAATTTCTACCGACTTAATAATTCTATTATTTTAGAAAAATCTGTAAATGGTAAATAGTAATGTCGTTCATTTGGCAGAGAACTTTTCCAGAACCCTATGAATGTTTTCCTCTAGATAATGCACAAGCTGAGTTAAAATAGTAATCAGATTTGTAATATTCTTCAACTAAAAATGGTTACTTACACAATGAATACATTTCCATTCTTGAAATTTTGCCAGTGTTCTAATATTTCCACTTTTTATGATTTAAAATATAGCAATTTTAACATTGCTTTAATTTCTTTTCTATCATTCATATGTGATTTTGCATGAAATGCATTGAGTTCTTGTAATGTCTTAGATATTCAAGAGAGTTCTAGGATGACAGAGAATACACATGAATTAGAATTGATGTACTTTCAACTCTCAGGGAGTTTTATATCTAATTTGTCCTATGTAAAATCTTCACTAATGTGTCCATTTGGTTTATTCTTCCCACAAAGATAAGTTATTGTTAGGTGCCATTGAGTCAGTAAGTTAGAGAAGTGAAAGAAATGATTTGATTTAATTATTTTTATAACTATAGTAAATGTTAAAATGAGTTTAGGAAATCCTAGAATAATTTTTAGATCTTTCAGGGGCATGCACTTATATTCATATGTAAACACACACACACACACACACACACACACACACACACACACACACACACACTCCAGTTGGTACAGTGCTACTCTGAACTCTCTGAGGCACAGGGTTCGATCTCCAGCACCATAAAAATGGTAGAAGGACATGCCAATCCACTCCTGAACCAATCCTGAAATAATCAGCCATTGAAATTCCTATGAGGGTCACTATAAGTCAAACCCAACTCCACAACACCTAAGAACAACATGTACACGTGCTCCCTATTAACATTTTTCCACGAAGTAAACAATTTCTTTTTTTTTCCATTTCTTAATGTTTGTGGGGTACAGAGTAATCAGGCTTTTGCTGTTTCTACTGTACGACTATTACACTGCTTTTGGTTATACTTCCATCAACTTACATAATTTGTGGAACCCTTTGATTAATATATAGTAAAAATCATATGCTATTTGGGTTATGTTCTTCTATTTTTCCCATGCATACATGTAGTTGCATTATATAAATTGAGATTATCCTCTTCCTCTTTGTCCCTCTGCATTATTTCCCCTCCCCATCCTCTCCTTCACAACGTTTGCTCACCACTGCTAGTCCCCTTCCCACTTCTTTCTATTCTGTTTTTATTTTTTATTGTCCCTTCTTAGATAAACCTGGTTGTTCATTTTTATATATGTATGTATGTGTAGTTGTTTTTCTTCCTTTAAGTTAGACTTAGCTTCCAGATTTGAGTGAGAACATATGACATTTTTCCTTATGGGCCTGGGTTCATTTGCTTAAGATGATATTCTCCAGTTCCATCAATTTTGATGCAAAAGACATTATTTCATTCTTTTTCATTGCTGAGTAATATTTTATTGTGTATATATACCACAATTCTTTTATCCCTTCCTCTGCTTTAGGACATCTTGGGTAGTTCCATACCCTTGGGATTGTGAAGAGTACTGCATCAAATATGGAAATGCAGATAACCCTGTGGTATGATGACTTATCATCCTTTGGGTATATTCCCGGAAGTGGTATAGCTGGGTCATATGGCAGTTCTATTGTTAGTTTTCTAAAGCATCTCCATACAGATTTCCAAAGTGATTGAACTAATTTACAATCTCACCAGCAGTAGAAAAGTGTTCCTTTTTCTCTGCATCCTTGCTAGCATTTGTTTTCTTGATCTTGGCCATTGCTACTGGTTGTTGTTGTGACAGAATCTCAGTGTTGTTTATGTATTTCCCTAAGCTAAAGATATTGAGCATTTTTTCATGTGGTTCTTGGCTCTTCAAACTTTTTCCTTTGAGAACTGTCTGTTCATTTCCTTTGCCCACGTATGTATTTGGTTATTGTCTTGATATTTGCTTTCTTAAGTTCTTTATGTATTCTTGAAATTAGCCCTCTGTCAAATGTGTAGAATGCAAAGATTCTCTCCTCTTCTGTAGGCTCTCCCTTAACTCTGTTGATTATTTCCTTAGCTATGCAGAAGTTTTTTAAGTTTCATGTAATCCCATTTATTAACTCTTGGTGCCATTTCCTGGGCAATTAGCATCTTGTTAAGGAAATATTTTCCTATACCTATGTGTTGGAGCATGTCTCTTACTTTTTCTTTTAGTAGTTTTAAGACTTCTGGTTTTATGACGAGGTCTTCTATGTAAACTTTTAAATATTATATATATCTTCATAACAATATCAATATAAGTCTATAGCTTATTTCGCCCTTCTTGTTTTCTTGGAATTTGCTATCTGGGCTGCATGTTGAAAAGAGTTAATATTTGATAGATAAATTAAAAGTAAGATTATAAATTGAAGCATTTAATAAACTATGCTACTTGTTGTTGTTGTTGTTAGGTGCTGTGAGTCGGTATCTGACTCATAGCGACCCTCATAGGGTTTTCAATGGCTGACTGTTTTGGGATTGCCTTGGGAGTGGATTGCCAGGCCCTTCTCCCATTTTTGCAGTGCTGGGAATTGAACTCAGGACCTCAGAGACTGCAGCACAGTGCTCTACCCACTGAGCTAAATCCCAGCCCACTTATGTACTACTATTTGCCATAAATAAAACATATGGAAAATGCCTCATCCTCTCTCTCTCTCTCTCTCTCTCTCTCTCTCCCTCTCTCACAGAAAGTATCAGCTAGTCTACAGATATAGCTTAATGGCAGAGCACTTGCCTAGGATGTACAAAGTCCTGGATTTGATTTCCTACATCACAAAAGAAATTATTATATAATGTGACAAACCATATTTCCAAATAGCCGAGCAGACTTAGGAGTTCAAATGTGACAAATAGCTTTTGACATGCAGATTATAGTATCTGCCTCATATTTCTTCCTATACCAGTCTTTCCCAAGTCACTCAAAGGAGACTTTACTTTTCAGTTATTTTTGTCTTTTCTATAGACAAGAAATAATAACAAAAACATTTATTGAATATCTACTGTAAGTCACATGCATATTAATTAGGGCCTTTTTACTTTAGCAAATGCATTTTTCTAATTAAGATCCATTATTTTATATCTCTGTAAGCTCCAAGGGTCAAAAATTCAACTATTTATTTCCAATACTTGCTCTCTATCACAAAGTGAGCATTCGCATTCATATAATATTGTCCAAATGAATAAATAAGTTATTGAGGGAATTAATAAAACTTTATCCATTGTTCCTTTCTTTCTCTTAGGACATTATTTACATTGAATTATCAGTTTTTTCAATCTTTGTAACCTCCAGAATCAATAATATGGTATAAAAATAACATTAGACAGTTTTAAAATTTTTACAATATGAAGGGTATCTTTTTCTTTTTCTATTGGAAATTTTTAATGTACAACTTAATGTGTTTCATTCTGACATGCATTTCATTGTGACATTTCCATATATGCATTCTGTTGTATATTGCACAGTAAGTTCCCCCTTACCTTCTTGTGCACTGTCTCCCCCCCCCCGCCCCGCAACCAATCTCTCTTCCATTTTTCCATTTGCATGTCTTTTTGTGGTAATATTTTTCTGTATATTCTTGGATCCCAACTATGTTTAAGATCAAAACTTTTTCTGTAGTGACCTATCATTTTACATTGTCACTACTATTACTTGAATTTTCTAGCCCATCTGTGTTATTACCATTCTTTGGTATTATTGGTATAATTATATTTATCTGCAGAACTATTAAAGTTGGGTTGTTCAGCCTGAGATCACCCCTCTCCCATTCCTCACTCTTCCTTGTCCCTCCTCTCCCCCCTCTCATCTCCCAGGATTTCCTCCTTTTGCTAGATCCCTCCCTCCTTCTTTTGCACTCCCCAAATTGTCCCTTCTCTGCTAAGTGAACTTTAGTTTTTTATTAGATTCTGACCTCTGCATAAGACTTTTTCCTTCTTTTAATTTTTATTCAGCTCCCACATATGAGTGAGAACATGTGGTATTTCTCTTTCTGGGCTTGTATTCATTCACTTAAAATAATTTTCTCCAATTCCATCCATTTTGCTGCATATGGAGTTACTTCAATTTTTTAATTGCTGAGTAGTATTCCATTATGTATATGTACCATAGTTTTTTTGTTTTTTTTTTTTATCCATTCTTCTGATGATGGGTTCCCTGATTGATTCCATATCCTTGCTATTGTGAAAAGTGCTGCATTGAACATGGCGATTGATGCAGGTGTCTCTGTGGTATGATGAGTGTCTTTTTCTTGAACAAAGATGTATCAAGATAAAATATACCTTTATTTCATTTTCACAGACCTATGAAAAATATCTGTTATATTATCCTGAAAACACCATGAAATATCAGAATATTAACCAAAAATGCAAATGATACAAAAGACAAAATTTGAATGATTGGCCAGTCATGCCTATGTGACAATAGAGAATCTGAGTGTCAGAAGAACATGACAAAGAAATATTCCAAAGCCATTTTAAATATTCATGTATTAGTGTTTGCACTTTCAAAAATTAGCTGTTAAAAATCTTTAAAATTATTTTCCATTACTTATTTTTCCTTTGTTTATTTTGCTTACTGACGTGCTTTCTAATGAGGAATATGGCCAAAATGCACAAATATAGTAATGAACTAACCCAAAAGAATGTATTTGTTCAAGGGATAAGAAGGGGAAATAAACTCACACTTACTGATTCCTTTTTCTGTACTAAACACTAATAATCTTTGTGTTTACTATTAATTTCTTTTTTATAGTAAATCTGTGACCTACATTATTTCAAAAAGGATATTGGCTCTTAACTTTTGGTAGCCTAGAAATGGAGAACTGAAATTTCAAATGTTTCAAAGCTTATAGAATATTTGTCCCCTCTCTCTACTCCAGTGTTCATATTTATAAGATGTGGGGCAATGGGCTATAAAGTACATAGCCCCTGACTTTGAAACCTGATTCCCCTATACACTATTATGTAATCTTTGACAATGTTCTTAACTTTGCAGAGCTTTAGTTACTGCATTTCTAAAATGAGAAATAATATTTACATTACATAGTGCTTCTTAGTATTAGAAAATAATAATTTTTATCAATATGACCCTTTATTTTCTAGTACATTTTTTCCTGTTCATTTTTTAGGAATTTTAAAATGAAATCCCAAAATTTAGGGAAGACAAATGCTCTATTTCTTTATCATTTTTCCATTTATTTTTTAGTTTATTGTTGTGATAGTTGCTTCAATAGGTCATGGGAGATTCTTTTTATATGGTCCCTCCAAAATTCAATATGCTTTGGAAAGAAAGAAAATCATTTATATGGTTTTTATAAGATAGATACCCCTCTGTATCTGTGAGTACCTGAAGTTCATCATAAATATAAAATATCCCTTGCATAGTTCAGTTACACTTGCACCTGTGAGATATTTTGCAAGCAGGATTTTCATGTCTTAGATTTGTGGATCTTTTCCTTGACAATTACTTTATTGAATTTAGTGTTAAACTCATTTTTATAGTGTACCCTCTTAAATTATAGGTATCATATGCTAGCATGGATATTTTTAAAGAACTCTTATATGTTATAGATACATATTCAAATAATGTACAGATGAAATTATGTGGCGTCTGAGATTTACTTCAAAGTATTCCAGGATGGGGTAAGGGGCATCAAGGAAAGAGATGAAACAGTACAGGCCCTGAATTGACTAACGTTGAAGTTGGGTGGTTGGTGTACATTCGTTATTTGCTCCTTTTTCCATGCATTTATGAAAGTTTTTATTGTTTTATAATCATGTCTCTTACTTGTCCCCACCTGTGGTTCCCTACCTCTTATCTCTTTTAATCCTGTGACCTGCATCCTCTCTTAACATTAATTCTACCCAGGCATGCCCTGCCACAATATTCCCCTAGATCACCCCTTGCCCTTCTGTCAGACCTTAGCTCTTGCCTTCCTTCCCTCATCTGAGTCAGATGTCATTATCTTTTCTCTCACCTCTAACAAGGTACTTATGACTGTAATTGCTTAATGCTGTATCTAGATAAAAATCTGCCAGTAGAGGGATCACGCTATCATATTCACACACAGTCCTTAATACTAGCCACAGAGTAGGAGTCGGGGCTGGCAAAATGTTTGCTGAATGAAATACTTGTACACACACATTAAGCTACCTTTGCTTCAGATCACACCATCTGTTTTCTGTGTGACAAGAAATATAGAGATATCCACTAGAGAGAAGTCCATCAGTGACCTTTCTGCCTCCATCAGTGACTTATATCCTGGATTATTCAAGCATGGAGTTGTTTCTCTGTCTCTTGTATTTTATTAAATTCACTGAAGATGCATATGACTGATAAGATAAAGTCACAAGACAGAATAAAAATAGATATCAAATTGGCAACTTTACCAATCTTTTCTTTGATGATTCCTTTTGGCTAGTGTTACATAGTTACCTGAAAGCTGGCTTTACAAGTGCCAGATGGTTGTAGGTAGAGTGGGAAGACAAAGAAGCAAGCTGTTATAATGCTAGGTATGTGCAATCTTCCAACAGCACAAATACACGCTGACCACTGATTTTTTTTATCCACAGCAGTAAAGATTATTTTCATTAAGAAATTAAACTTTTTAAAGAAGGTTTGACTACTTTCAGGGTGCTTTAAAACCTCAGAAAAATTTCATATGCCATTTATAAATGTAGCTTAGTGCAGGTTCCTTTATTCCCACATGGAGTCATTATTGTAGTGGAGCAGAGAATTATAACTTACTATCATCCTAAAGATTGTAAAAGCAAAATGATAATATTATTAACAACCAGAAGCAAAAATGTGATATATATTTTATTGTCTTTAAAGGAGGAGGAATGTCATATCTCTAAAGCAAAATAATCAAGATCAGCAGTTAAAAAATTCAAAGTAAACAAAGAGGATACATAAAATCTGCCTGGAGGGCCATAAACTATTGAACTTGTTTCCAGCAGTATATAGAAAATGAAGAAAAACTAACTTGAAAGATAGTGTAACTGGAGAAACCAATGGGAATTTTATGGCAGTAAAATGTGTTTTTACTTTAAGAAGAAAGTTATGTTCATTTTTCCCAATTGCATAGCTCCATATTTTACTTATGTCATTTTATCCATTGGTCTATGATGATATTATGAATATTGCTATGATTATGTGTAGAATTTGAAATGGGTTGGGAAAAAGCATCTGATACCAGCATATCTGGTCCTTTAAATCTTAATTATTAAAACTACATTTGAGGTCTAAGGGTATAACACAGGGGTAGAGCTCTGACCTACTGCTGTAGATTGGACCTTACATGTCTCCCAAATGCTAAAGGCTTGGCAATCAGCTTATGGGGCTCTGAGGAGGCAGGGGAGGAGGGACTACTAGAAGGAAATTAAGTCATTAGAGTGTGCCCTGGGAGGGCCCATAGTGGGAGCTCAGCCCCTTCCTTTCTCTTTCTTAGTAGGCTTCCAGGCTATCATGAGTAAGCTGCCTCCTCTGCCCTAGTTTCTTGCTGTAATGTGCTGCCTGGCCACAGGCTCAAGAGCAACAAACCAAGCGACCATGGACTGAAAACTCTGAGCCTTTCCTCCTTATAAGTGGATTTATCTCAGGTGTTTGTCATAGTGAGAAAAAACTGACTAATACACCTAGCATACACAAAGCCTTGGATTCTATCCACAGCAAATAATTTAGTTAATTAAGCAAAATTACATTTTAGCCCTTTTTGGGGTTTTAGCTCTAGCCTAGCTAAGGTTAGGGCCAAACCCTCAACATAACAAGTGGCTGGTGGCGATAAGAAGGAAGGACCTCGGGAGACCTTCTGATGGAAAAAAGGGTAGGTAAGGTTTATTAGGATGCTCCCCTGATGGATAGCAAGGAGCAAGCAGCCCCTGTAGAACAGAGCTCTATACCCTTCAAGTGCTGGCTCTAGGCCTGCAGCATGGAATGCTGCAGGCTAAGTGCTGGTACAGCTCAGCCTTAAAGGCACAGCCACAGCCGCTGGTGTCCCGTGGAGGTCAGTTGGTGTTGACTCTCGCGGCTCGCCTTCTTTACCTCCCTCCTTCCCAAAGATGGGAGGAATTGGGAGGCTCTTTGTGGCTTGCTAGAATCCTTCGGCTCTTCGGGGGCCCCTGGGCTTGATCCTGCCGGCTTGCTAGAAGGTCTTGCTGGAGTAGGGAGTGCTGGTCCAGGTGATGTGGTTCAGATAGCAGTTGAAGGATGGTCAGAGAGGTCAGGATTTCAGGGTGAAGATGGGGGTCCAGGAGCCCTACTTTTATAGGGTCCTGGAGGGGGTCACATGGTGGGATTCAGCCAATCAGGGCACACATCTGACAGGTACAGCGGGTAAACTGACATACCTGCCAGGTGGGTATAGTTACTACCTGAAAATGTTGAGGGGAGCCAATCAAATTTAGGGTGGTTAGGGCAGGTCAGGCTGGCCAGGGGCCATCTTTGCTCACTCGATGGGAGGTGCTGGTTTGAGTGAGTGAGATGAGCCCTGGGGTCAACTAAGGGTCAGCCACTCAGGCTGTTATGAAGGACCCTAGTTGAGAAATATAATTTTAAAAATCCCCAACAAGCCCTCATCTTTCCTTTTATTTTTTTAGTTTCCTATCAAACAGATATTTTCTCTTGTCATCTCCTGAACTCTTCAAATGCTGTCCATGGAAATTAAACAGGGCCAAATGGCAAACTGCCCCTCCCACTTCATGTTCCCTTTACCCCATTCTAAGTTCTTTCCATTCCCCTTAGCATGTCAAACATGTAGTATAGCTGATGTAATAATGTTAATTGCTGGCAGTCGTACCGCTCTGGCGTCTGATCCCATCAAATCTCAGAAGCTAAGCAGGGTCGGACCTAGTTAGTAGTTGGATGGGAGACCACCTGGGAACACCAGGTGTTGTAGGCTTGGGAAAAGAACCCAGTAACCCACTCCCAAAAATCAATCAGCCATTGAAAACTCTATGAATAACAGAGAGGCACTGACAATAGTGTTTCTTCAGTTATACATAGGGTTGCTATGAGTAGGAGACCCACTCGACGGCACCTAAAAACAACAATAATAATGTTCATTACTACTTACTACTTTCTATGTATGTGAATTATCACATACATAGGTATGTAATCCATGCAAAGGACTTAGAAAGTTACCTGTGGCTGATGAATTAAAGAATGAATTGTGATTAAAATAGCTAAAAATTACTACATACTTTACTTTGTACCCAATAGTGTTCTAATTGCTGCCTATGTAGAAAGTCATTTAATGCTGGGGACCCTCCTCTGAGGTCACTGCTTTTATAGTTCCATCATACAAATGAGGAAATTGTGATATACAGAAATTAAGCAATTTTCTTTTTCTTTTTATTTATTTATTTATTTATTTGCAGTACTGGGGGTTGAACCCAGGGCCTTGTCCTTGCATGCTTTGCAAGTGCTGGACCACTGAGCTGCACCCCCAGCCCATTTTTTTACTTTATGAGACAAGGTCTTGCTAATTTATGCAGACTGCCTCTGGTCTTGAAGTTGCAATCCTCCTGCCTCCACCTCCCTAGTGGCTGGGATTACAGAAGTTAAGCAATTTGACAGCAATTTACTTTGTTGTGTTCTGTGACTAATGAGTGGGAGAACTTGCAAAACCAACCTAGGAATTCCTGCTGCCAGAGCCAGGATCTTGCCTGGATGTTACACTGCCTATAGTTTGTGGCATAGGTTTCTGAAGAAAACAAATACATATTTTCATAAATAAATAGCACTCAACACTTTTAGTGTCTCCATACACCTGAAAGATCATGCTCCACATACCTAGAAAACGATGCCTTTATATGGGAGGCTCCAAGGTAGGACAGCATTAGGGCTATGGACAGGCTGCTGCAGGCGGCTATCACTCTTGACAACTCCCACCTTGATTTGACTTTTGGAAAAGTCCCCTGCCAAGGTGTCATTCTCCTCATTCTGAAAGGTGGGCTGAGGACTATAACCTATCAAATATTTTTCTCTCTCCAAATTCTATGGTTCTGTTAATATATTTCTGTGCTCAGATGGGCAGGTGAAGTATTGACAGTAGAAAGAGAGAAAAACCTTTTCCTTTACTAAATGCTGGTCAGATCCTTTTCTATCTTTGAACTTTAGTAGAAATTGCACAGAGTTCTTCAATGAAATAGAGATTAAATGAAAGTTGAAAACGAGATTGAAGATATAAAAATAATGACTTTCTCAGAATCCATAATAGCCTTTGGATTTTTGCTACAGCACTGGTCTGTATTGACCAGACTCTTGAAATTTCCACATCTTTCACATGCCTGACTGAATAGTTCACATTTTCCATCCAGAACACAAGTTGCTGGATTTGTAAATTTTTTCTTTTCTGTTTGCTAGATAATTTTCTTCTTCTTTTTTCTCAATGAAGATAAACTGCACCACTTAAGGGCCAAATTCTCTGCTTTGGCTTTCTATTCTTACATGGGGAGATTGGTTATTTTCCAGATTTCAGTCATCTTAAAATTATTTCTGAGCCAGATCAACCTGAACTTTACTGTTCTATCATCTTATTAAAAAAACCCTGAAAATTGTTGGCAACTTTGTACTGAGAAGTAAAATGAATCAGCCCCTTTTGAAATAAATTTGACAATTCCTCAAAACTATACACAGAGAATTACAATATGATACAATAATTCTACTCCTAAGTATACATCCAAGAGAAATACACAGAGAAATGTGACTATGAAGAGTCTTAGCAGGATGGTGCATAATAGTGAAAAATGTGCAAATGATCCCAAGTGCTTATCAATTGATAAGTGGATAAGTAAAATATGGAATGTCTAAATAATGGAACATTAGTTTGCAAGGGAAAGGGATGAAGTACTGATACATCCTACAACATGGATGAATTTTGAAAAGTTGCGTTCCATGAAATGTCTGGTCACAAAAGATGACATATTGCACATTTCATTTATATGAAATATCCAGAGTAGGCAAATCTGCAGAGACAGAAAGTAATGAGACATGGCCCAGATTGAGAAGAAATGGGAGGTGACTACTAATGACCTTTGGGTTTCTGTGGTGATGAAAAGTCTCTAAAATTAGTTGTCATGGTGGGTTGCACAACGCCATGAATATATTGAAAATCATTGAATTATATACTTTAAATGAGTGAATTTTGTGTGCATGAATTCTCTCTCTATGTATATTTACATATATATACATATATATTTACACACACATATAAACATATGTATATCTCCTTGCAAATGTGATTCTTTGCCTAGAGAAAATATGAATAAAAACTAACTCAAAATTTACCCTCCAATTTCCCTATTGCCAATGTTCTTTTTCAGGAAGGAAAACTTTTTCTCTACTTTCTTAGTGTGATTTCTGTGGGTTTGACACATCACCTAAAAAAAGACAAGTTGTAGGAGAAAAGTCATGATTTTTATAAACATTTGTTCGCATGAGCATTCACAGAAAATTATGAAACAAAAAGAAGCAGCTATATTTAGGGGCTTCCATGTCCTTTTCACAAAGGAAAGAAAATATGGGCGATAAAAGGTGATAAATTATGGGAAATTGACTAGGAAATATGTGAGAGAAGTAGTAGAAGACAAGCACTGTTTTAGTGAGGTCTGTTGTGAGCACTCATCTTGCTGTTGACTCCTCATAGTTCAGGATAAGTCACTGTCCTCTTCTGGTATGGCAGAAAATTTTCTTCCTAAAAAGAAAATCCCTATCTTGATTTTAGACAGATAAGTGGAGGGCAGAAGAACTCTTCTGCATCTGTTGATTCTCAATTGCTTTCAGCTCAAAATAATCATAATCCTTATGCCAAAGGGACACATACTAGGGCACATGTTTTAATTCCTTAGTCTTCTAGACTCCTTAGCTATAAATAAGAAGCTTTTATGTTTTCTTTTTAAATTCTTTTTTTTTCTTTTGCAGTATTTGGGGCTTGATCCCAGGGTCTTACACATACTTTTCAAGTGCTCTACCACTGGGCTGCACCTGCAACCCTTTTTTTTTTTTTTTTTTTTTTAGCTTGAGACAAGGTCTCACTAAGTTACACAGACTGCCTCTGGCCTCAAACCTTCAATCCTCCTGCCTCTGCCTCCGGAGTTGCTGGGATTACAGTCATGAGCCATTGTGCCTGGCTACATCCTTTTAAATTGTTTTATGAAATCTGTCATTAAGAATACTTTACTTATTTTTATGTGTTTAATAGGAAGTTTAGTTAAAATGGCAGATGAACCAGAGGCACCGAGAAATTCTGTTGCATGTAAATTGCATCTTATAAAATCAATCATTTAAATTTGAAAACTGCAGCACAAAAAATTAAATACTATGAATATGTACATTAATGCTAGTTTGGAGACCATGCTTTTTACCTCTTAAGTTCTTTTTGAACTGATCCAGAAAATTATTTTTGGCAATGCTAGCCATTCATCCTCTTACATGCATACTAGGCAAGCACTTTAACACTGAGCTACATCCCCAAGCCTGATCAGTTTTTGGTTGAAAATTATTCACCATAAAGTCTAAGAAAATGTTTACAGAACTTGTTTATGATTTTAATTGTAGTTTCTTATAATAAGAGGGTTTTTTCCCATAATTTTTAATGCAGGGCAGCATATAGTTGTTGTTAGGTGCTGTCGAGTCAGTGTCCGACTCATAGTGATGCTGCATACAACAGGCTAAACAGTATTGTTAGTGCCTCTCTGCTATTCATAGAGCTTTCAATGATGGATTGTTTTTTGGGAGTGAGCTACAGGGTCCTTCTCCCAAGCCTACAGCACCTGGTGTTCCCAGGTGATCTCCCATGTGAATACTAGCCAGGCCTGTCCCTGCTTAGCTTCTGAGATGTAACAGATCAGACACCACAATGGTACAGCTCTAAGCAGCTTAGAGTCAATGGAATTTTTTCAAACTGTGCACAGCCCTCTCACCATCTTCTGATGTTCACTCTCTGATGAAGAACAATTACTTCTCTGAGGATCATTGCCTTAGTTAGCCACAAAGTGGAATACACATTACTAACTTTTATGCATTTTTGTGGCAGTATGTAACACCAAACAACAACAAACAAGTATAGAGTCCCAATGATCAAAGTGAAGCAGAAGTCCTTTTTAATAATTTGATTAATGTTAATCAACCAACAACCTTTATAACTTCTAGTTTTTATTCTGGAAATCAGAATTATCAATCAACGAATTAAAAAATATTCCTTCCTATTTACTCTTCCTCTGAGGCTTAAGGTCTCAATCAGTTCCAACCATCTTGGCTTTCCCTGCCTCACCCCATTTTGCAGTTTGGTAGATTTCACCTTAGAGAGGGAATGAAAATTATGGCAAACCTACTTCAAGACTTGACTATCTATGATCCATGATTCTCATACCTTGTCTCTTTGCTATTCCCATTATTCTTAGGTAATAACTGTTATCTCTGTCCTTCTTAAACTATGTGTGTTGATCACCCTTGAAGCTACATACATATCTCCAGAAGTGAAGCAAATTTGGCATTTAATAAGGCTGTTTACTTCAACCCAAATAGAAGGAGGACAGTTCAGAAAGTTGTTACTTGTCAGTGTTTTCACTAAAATCTGTACATGTTTTTCTAAGGTTTAGTGTCTTAAATCTATCTTTGATAAAAATCATTATTATGTAAATTAAAATGTCAAATTGAAAGTCAAAACACTGCTCGCCTTCCTATTTACTGGTTGCAATATTTGAGCAAGTTATTCTGCGAGCCTTCTTTCTTTGATATAAAAATATGTATCTATTAACATAACAACATAATCCTCATAGTGATGGTAGTTGGATAAAAGTAGCTGCTTTGTAGTTATTGTCATATATGGTGAAAGCTAGTTCCAGTAGTAGACATGAAATAAATATCATTTTATATGCTGAGTTTACTTGAACCAATATAAAGTGAAAGATACATTATTTTTATTTACAGGAGCCAGTATTTCAAACCAATTCAGGTTTAATGATATAGGACCCTAAATATAGAAATATTCTTGCAGCCAAGTGTGTAGTTTAGCTAAACAGGTGATTTTATAATTAAGATAATGTGAAATTTTTAATAAACAGTGTTAAACATGGACTGCTAACTAACAGTGCACAATTGGTAGCATTCCTTTTATAATAGTGTTTTTAGCATTCCACTGAAACATGGCCAGTCTGTGTGCAATATTCTTAGTTACCATTATGAGGAACTGAGTGTATTATAGCCTTTCTACTGTCTCTGCCGTTAGCTAGAAAAATGCTGGGAGCAACAGCAGCAACAATCAACAGGGAACCATATTAATTATTTGAAATGTGCCTCATAAGAGGAATCAGCAGAGTTTATTACAAGTCGAATATTACTTGAAACAGGAAGGTTACTCTAACTGTTATCATAATCTATGTATCATTAACTTTCCTTGTTTAGGAAAAGAGATTAACAGCCCTGTAAATTGCTATAGTAAATGTGTAAAATATAACTACATATTCCCATGTAAAAAGAAAGTGGTGGGTTTTCCTCTTCTACCCAAATCTTCTTTATATAAAGTAACTTTAGAAAATGAAATGTCTCAGTAATTATGCTTTCTTGCTTTAAAATCCTAATTGCTTGCTGCATCATCATTACAAACAATAGCTACTTAGAGCATTAGATTTTTTTTTTTTTTTTTTTTTTTTTTACGGTAGTCTCACTATCTTGCCCAGGCTGGTCTCAAATAAGCTATTTTTGAAACCAAAATTTTGGCTTTCAAATCAACATTAGCACTTTTAATTCATAAGACAGAAATAAACCACCTATTACAAATAAGTGTATGAGAAGGTAGACTGCTTTGCAAGGAGTAGAAAATGAATCTATTCTCTTTTTAGATTGCGGTTAGTTCTTCTTTTGCCATCAAATATAGTAAGCAAATAGGAATATTTTTCCCCTCAAATAATGGAAGGAAGTCCTCACAGTAAAATAAAAGTTATTCAGGGTTATAAATTGCTCTAAATAAATGTTGTCCAAAGTGTTATCTGTACATTAGGTGCCAGTCTGCAAGTTGTTTATTACTAATCTGCCATGAAATAAATAGAGAAATTGAGAGTATTTAGAAACACTGGAGGATGCTGATAGAGTGCTTAATGTCTGTTCAATCCAATAATTAAAAATGAGAGCTTCTTTGAATTTTTTATATCTTTGAAGTTTTTCAATTTCATTTTTGTTATAACTCTTTTTAAAATCATTACTCCATAAGCAATCTATATCAAAAAGAGAGGGAAAAGTAAAGCACACACTTAATTAAGTGATGTTTGGATGGTATATTTTGTGTTTGATGTTTGAGCAGATCAGTCTGCACTCTACAATAGCTATTAATATAGCATGGAGTGATATAATATGGCATCATAAAAGCAAAAAGTGTAAAAAGCCCTAGCTACAATGTCTTCTTAACATCTCATTTTGTGTCCACAGGTCAGGCACATCATGGACAGGTTTCCTACATCTCTCCACCAATTCACCTTGACTCTGAGCTAGAGAGACCCCCTGTTAGAGGTGAGTTTTTCTTTATACAAAGTAAAAAGAAACTATTCATTGTTTGGTGAAAGTAATTAAATTAAAGGTAGTGGTAAATATGTATTCTATAATGTAGTACCTGTTTAAAAATCAGGGGGAAAATTGACATGTGAATAATCTGGTGACAGAGCAAGATTAATTTATAAACTGAAGTGTGAAATATTGTAAGAAATGGTAATAAGCAAAAATATAGCAGCTTGAAGGAACAGGTAATCCATAGTTTATCAACTAGTGGTAGACTAGTTGAATACTAATTTGGATGGAGAGATGTGCAGACAACCAATACTTTTTTTTAAAACTTGGATTTCTTTTTTTATTATACTATTTTTTTTATGTTTTGATGTCTTAAAGTCATATTCTCACATTTTTCCTCAAAAATTTATTTCATTCCTTTCAAAAATAATTTTAGTATTAATAGAATCATTTAATTTTAAAAGCGTAGAAGTTAAAATCATGTACTTTTCAACTGCTGTCACCTGTTTCAGTTAAGGATTGTTTACATCATCATAAAATATAAAAATTGAAAGTTAACATTTGCTAACTCCAAACCTAAATACTGAATTCATTTTTCTGCTTTAGAGGAAATACCTATCCATGATTTTTAAATGTTTCATAGTGTTCAAAGCTAATATTATGTAGACAAGTCTTCAAAATTTTAAATACCAACCATCCCAATGTTATTTTTCGTTTTTTAAGTAATGCTGTATATTTTCTTATATTTTCAAAAGTATTCATTACTTGATAAGTGTCATTATGTCTGGATTTTTTGAGAATGTGTTCAGTCCTTGCTATTTCCTCTGTCACGGGTTTCTTACCTCTTGTCCATCCTGTAGGTTCCTACCATTGTTTTCAGGCTCTTTTTACCCTCATTTCCTCGGTGGTGCTTTCTCTAACTGCATGTGAAAGAAGTGTCTGTGTACAACTCTGTTCTCAGAATGCCCCTGTGCTTCCTTCAGTTATTACACCTAAGATATCATATTTAATTTGCAGCATGCATGTTTCCCTCTCTTATCTTGTATGCTTCTTGAGGGTAGAAGGTGTCATAATTATAATTCTTCCCTAGTCATTGTTCTGTGCTTGGCACATAGTGGAAACTCATCCAACAATTTCTGTCCAAATCAATGACAGTGAAAGTAAGCGTGTACATTCTGAAAAAGGGTTTCATATTTTTCAAGGGGAAAAAGGAGCAGAGATGATAAGGGAATCCTATGAGGAGGAAGTAAAATGAACCAAAACATAGATATGAACCAAAATATAGATATGAAAAGCATGTGAAATGTTTAAGGCACTGTACTGGATATGTACAGTAACACAGGAGCACTTCTACAGGGAAAGATTGGAATGATATAGTAAGGCAGCTTGTGAAAGATTCTCTATTCTCTATTAAGAAGTTTGTTTTTGTACTTGAAAAAAATGAAATATTTGGGAGATTATGTTCTAGAAGTCAATGAGCTATTACATTATAACATTACACACTCCGGATATGAAGAAAATTTCTCTTATGTCAGTGTAAATGATGAGCTATTTGAGGAAGAGATTGGTAGAAGGAGGCCATTCCAGTAGTTCAGATGAAAGATGGTGGGGCAGTTAAAAGTGTGTCAGTGACAGTGTACGGCTCTAAGAAATATTTTAAAGGCAGATGGCATTTATCCGAACAGATACAAGGAAGGGGGCAAAAATACCTCTGAGGTTTCTATGATTGATTAACTGCTTAGATACTGTTATGGTTTCAATGTTTGTGATCCCTCAAAAATTCATGTTGAAACTTAATCCTCAATGCAACACTGCTAAGATATAAAGCTGTT
This sequence comes from Pedetes capensis, assembly GCA_007922755.1. Taxonomy (NCBI): domain Eukaryota; kingdom Metazoa; phylum Chordata; class Mammalia; order Rodentia; family Pedetidae; genus Pedetes; species Pedetes capensis. The sequence continues at coordinate 6,628 of VMDO01017202.1, read as the reverse complement.
AGGAAGTATAAGGCTGTGAGAGTTCTGCCCTTATGAATGGTTTAATAACCTATTGAAAGGGAATTAGGCAGGCCTTTGTTTACCTACCCATCATCTGCTACATGGGGATGGAGACAGAGACACCCTCTTAGAAGCAGAGAGCAGATCTCACCAGACCCAAATTTTTGTAGCATTTTTATCTTGGACTTGTCAGCCTCCAGAACAGTGAGAAAATAAAACTCTCCTCTTTATAAATTTCTCTGTCTTCAAGTATTTTGCAATAGGAGCACAAAGAGACTAAGACATGCTTATGACATAATCCCTTGTCATGAACAATAAATATGAACTGTGAATTGATATATTGATGGAGACATGTTAATTATTAGAAGAATGTTGTTCTTACCAAAGATGGAAATGTATTTATGCATGTGGTAACTTTAATACAATTCTATTCTTCAGACATGATACCAGTATGATTTGAGATGAATACTTGAAAAATATAGCAATCTACTCCAACACTTTGGACTGGGATTTAGCTCAGTTGGTAGAGTGCTGCCCTGCAGTCTCTGAGGTCCTGAGTTCAATTCCCAGCGCCGCAAAAATGGGAGAAGGGCCTGGCAATCCACTCTCAAAGCAATCCCGAAACAGTTAGCCATTGAAAACCCTAGGAGGGTCACTATGAGTCAGATACTGACTCGATGGCACTTAACAACAACAACAACAACTCCAACACTTAATAACTTAAATGGGAAATATTTATTATTGTTCTGATTTGATTGATTGACTTTGTGCTGACTTAGCTGGGAAGGATTGTTAGTAGCTAGCAAGCTGGCTGTTTTGCAGGAGAGGGGTAGTTGCCGTGATGCCATCTAGGGGTGGCCCAACAACGTTCCCATTGTGGCACAAAGGGTCCCAGCAGTAGAAAAAAAGTCCTAAAGTTCAGGTGCTTCTCAAGCTTCTGCTTATGTCATCCTTGCTAATGTCTCCCTAGCCAATGACGGTTACATAGCCAACATCAGACTTAAAAGAGCAGTAGATTATCTTTCTTTAGGGAAGAGCCACCTTGAGATGAACATGGACATAGACAGGAAAGGAATTTAGGCCAGGCATGGTGGTGCACGCCTGTAATCCCAGCAGCTTGAACTTGGGAGGGAGAGGTAGGCAAGAGGATTGCAAATTTGAGACCAGAGGCAGTCTGAGTAACTTAGCAAGACCCTGTCTCAAAAAAGTAAAAAAAAAAAAAAAGAAAAGAAAATGGGCTTGGGGTGCAGCTCAGGGGTCCTGCACTTGCAGAGCATGCAAGCCTGAGGCCCTGGAATC